>JAVQKC010204663.1:0-14625 GCA_036025475.1 Philypnodon macrostomus | reverse complement strand
ACTTTATTTTACATAGTCCTTAGCTACATTATATCTACCTCAATAAGAACTATGTAATACACTGTGTAGCAAACTGCAATAACATGTAACTACATTATACATACAGAATGGTTAAGGTTGGGGTTAGGGTTAGGTACAATGTAGTTACATGTTATTACAGTTTGTTACACAGTGTATTACATTGCACTTAATGAGGCAGATACAATGTAGTTAAGGTCTATGTAAAATAAAGTGTGACCAGAAACATTATAATATTATATATATGTATTTGTCATTGTTGCTTTTTTGGTGTGTTTTTTTCTTTGTTTCTGGATTGAGGATTATTTATCGGTTGAGTACCGTTGTTATTAGGCAACTGGGAGAATACTTCTTTGAAAGTTTCTTTGGTGCAAATGAACATGCAAGTCAACATACAAGTATGTGGCCCAGACAGGAGAGCCTAAATGGCTTTCCACTAGAATAGCCAGTGGGACAGAAGAAGGTGACAACAAAGACAAAGCCAGCGGAAATTCTCAGCTCTGGAGTAGAATGGACCGAATTTGATTGAGTGAAAGAGAGAGTGATGGATGTCCACGGTGGAGACTATAGACAGAGAAGTGCATGTTGGGAATGGTGACAAATGAAGCAGTTGGAGAGGGAGTGTCAGACCAGGACTTTTGGCATCGTTAGTAACCCTTGGTGTCTTCAATGTAATGACTGTGTTGTTGGCCTAAGTTTTCTCACAGGGGCACTGCTCATAGTTTACAGTGTCAAGAGAGTGTCTGTGCAGATGTGAGGGCAAGCTGGGAAGGATGTGCTGCCAGACACACTTGGCTGCTCCACTGACTTTGTACAGAGTGCTTTGCCTGAATACAATTATCTCTCCAAACAATAAAGAGAACATAGGTGTAAATTTGAGGAGGGAAGGTGGCATAACCCATCAAGCCACAAAGGTGTCGTCTTTAATATTGTGGAGTAAGGACACTCCAGGATGGGTTTCTCCTCAAAGTAAAATTATTTCTGTTTAATAAAAGTCTATACAGCACCATAGTGGCTAATGTGAGGAGCATATTCAGAGTATGATTGATCATCATTATTTGTCTACACGTCGTGCAGATGATTAGTTGTTCGAGATATAACAGCTCTGAGCGCAGTTTACTTTGTTAATGGGCTGTGGTATATGACTCAGCCTCAGTCAACACACTCATTTTGTGCTCAGTCATCGTCATCATTGGGTCACACATTTTCTAACTAAACGTTGTAATTCAGAAATCTTCTCTGTCCACTACAGTCCAGTGAAGGGACTTTTGCAATTACTTTTACATGTGAGAGATGCAGCAGGTCGGAAATTTTACACATAGCTACCAAGAGCCTCTTAAAATGTGTTTCAATTTCATGACACTAAATAAATTATGAGACAGGGAGCCACTGAACAACCAACCCAGCAAACACATATTCATCTCAATGTAATACATAATAAAGCACAGTACTTTTGCACTCTCTTTGACTCCTTCTCTTCTTACTTACCTTACTAGAAGCTTGTAGCCTGCTTCCACCACTTGCATATTGATAGGAATAAAAAGAGCTCAGGCATTGGGGCAAGGCCAGTCCCTAATTTGGGGCTAAATAATAATTTCAGGGTCAACTAGTGTTTGCATTAGCTACAGATCCAAAACTTAAAGCAGCTTTTGTTTTCAATCAAGCCTAAATCCTAATGCCCCTTGCCTCAAACCAAAATGCTTAGCGGTGCCATTCTCATCTGATATGAGTCATGTGTTGCATACAACTCCACCACATGGCATCCTTGTCAAATCCATCAACAGCGTTTTACACATTTCATTCTCCTCATCTGACAGCCCGATTTTTCATATTTACTGTTGCTAAGATTGTCAGCATGTGACTCCATTCAGCTGGAAGTTGACTCCAGTTGTATGTGATACTGATATGCTTGTAATGTGCTCTTTGGTGCTGTTTAGTGCGGCCAGACACCAGTTCTGCTAAAGTGTCCTCACCAGCTGGAGAGATGAGCCCGTGATTCAGGCGCTGTCACACATCCACCTTCCTACTCACTTAGAGCTCTCTGCAACACTGTATTCAGCTCTTATAAAGCCGTCTGGATTATGATTATGAGCCACTGCAATCATTTGATTATCCTTTTTACTGATAATTATGACTAGGCCCACGCTGTCGTCCTCGACATCAAGGTGTATATCGGTGAAACGCCCCCATACGTCTGCCATAACTGCTATGGCACCAACGGGCACCTTAATCAGACATTGTGTGATTTCTATGATTTTTATATTGTTAACGAGCAAATAAGAGGTCCCGCCCCCAAACTGTGACAAACATGGGAAGGGTTTATTTGACTTTTTTGTGAAAGATGTTTTTTGACAAATTTTGCAAACTTCAAATATACCTGACCTCCCAATTTCAATCCAAAATGGCCGACTTCCTGTTTGTTGTAGGGTGGGGTCATAATAATATACAGAATATACAATAATAGTACAGAGTTTCATTGCTCTCTGTCAAAGTAAGTGTGTCTTGAGTCCCTAGGGGTATATTCACCGATATACACTGCTAACTGATGCCATTCTGTAAAAAAAATAAAAACAAATCCTGGATCCAGACGGTGATCCAGATCTGAACTTTCATCCAAATCCAGATCCAGGATCCAGAAGGTGATCTGGATCACTCCCAAAATCTAATAAATTGTTCCTTGTGTCATTTCTGACCTGACAATTTCATCCAAATCCGTTTTGCAGTTTTTGTATAAACGGATTAAGAAGTTGTGTCTAGGGTCAGATGTGTTTCACAACCCTGATATGTCTTCTACCGCTGGCTTCATGGATGTGCCCCGTCATCAGTCATCTACTGTCATTACACTAAGGAGCAAATCACTGAAAAGCCAGTTAGGGTTCTACTCAAGTCCAACACATTAATACACTCTTTTCCCAAGAGCCACAACTTGTCCAGGCATTTCTGGACATTGTACATTTCACACAAAAAAAGGTCAGATGTGAAGTCCAGAGGAATCACAAAGTTAAAAATAATAATAATGTGCTTATAGCGATAATAAAAAAGCTATTAGGTATTGATGGAATTGGAGTAATGTAAGGGGAGTTACTGTATGTTGTAGTTAGACATTAGACTGAGTTTTATTTATATTTATATTTATTGTAATACATTATTATACAGTCATTTGTTGTGTGTTTTGTGAGATGATGCTTCCCTCAATCACGCGTGTGCTGTGTGTCATGTGTCTTTTAATAACCGGGCGTCTGGTCTCAGTGATACGGTTCAAGCTGCGGCAGACTTGGGTTGATTAGAAGTTGTTGTTGTTGTTGTCGTGTGCTCCCGCTCCACATGTTTTGGGCCCAGGGAGCGGCCCAGCCTTTTGGACTAAAGAGAACATTTGTGGCACAACAATAAGCGGCTTATCCGGCTGCAGCCCTAGACATGAGCTCTGAGGCGAGGTGCTGCTGCGTGGGAGTAAATGCAGTCGGTCTCTGTTACTGCACTGCCAATCAGTCTTGTGTAACTCAAAGGAAGCAATCAGCCCTGTTTTAAGTAGTTTAAGTTTGAAGGTTTTGCTAAGATGGTGATGGAGCCGAGGAGAGTCAAATGGTTCTGCTGCTGAGATGGTGATAGTGGAGAGTGAGGTGGTTCTACTGCTGAGGTGGTGATAAAGGAGCGTGATAGTTAATAATTGCTAAATAGATGAGATTGCAATGGATCTGCTGCTGAGTTGCTGATTGAGGAGAGTGAGATGGTTCTGCCGCTGAAGTGGGGATGGAGGAGAGTGAAATGGTTCTGCTGCTGAGGTGGCGATGGAGGAGAGTGAAATGGTTCTGCTGCTGAGGTGGCGATGGAGGAGAGTGAAATGATTCTGCTGCTGAGGTGGTGATGGAGAAGAGTGAGATGGTTCTGCTGCTGAGGTGGCGATTGAGGAGAGTGAGATGGTTCTGCCGCTGAGGTGGTGATGGAGGAGGGGGAGATGGTTCTGCAGCTGAGGTGGTGATGGAGGAGGGGGAGATGGTTCTGCAGCTGAGGTGGTGATGGAGAATAGTGAGATGGTTCTGCTGCTGAGGTGGTGATGGAGAATAGTGAGATGGTTCTGCTGCTGAGGTGGTGATGGAGGAGAGTGAGATGGTTTTGGTGCTGAGGTGGTGATTGAGGAGAGTGAGATGGTTCTGCCGCTAAGGTGGTGATGGAGGAGGGGGAGATGGTTCTGCTGCTGAGGTGGTGATTGAGGAGAGTGAGATGGTTCTGCCGCTGAGGTAGTGATGGAGGAGAGTGAAATGATTCTGCCGCTGATGTGGTGATAGAGAAGAGTGAGATGGTTCTGCCGCTGAGGTGGTTATAGAGGAGAGTGAGATGGTTCTGCTGCTGAGGTGGTGATAGAGGAGAGTGCTAAAGAGGTAAGGGTAGAAGAGTGAGAGGGTCTGGATGCTGAGGTGGAGATGGTTCTCTGAGACAAGTTACTGCGTAGGAGTAAATGCAGTCGGTGTCAGTCTTGTATAACTCTTGAAGAATCTGAAGAAGCGGCCGGCTCTGTTTGAAGCTTGTGGAGCATCAGCTGTTCTGCCCACCCTCAGGCCCCTGACAAGTGTGTGCTCATGTCTGCTCGTTATATTGTATCGAGGCTCTCTGCATGATTTAAAGTGCTTCTCTTCAGATGCTGACATTTTCTGTTGCTTTTTCACATGGAGACCCCTCCTCCTTATGTTCTGTGTGCCTGTAATTACAAGTGAGTCAGCTCGGCTACCTCAATGATGCACTTCAGCACAGGTTTTTTCTAAGCCAGAGTGACACATTACTGCGAAGAATTTACTTACATACACACTCATAGATTGACTTTTCATTCTCAGTCGTGAGTGCCTCTCGTCCCTTGTCAGTCAGAATAAAAGCCCTCTGCAGTACATGACATTTTAAATTGACATCTTCATTTTACCATAATTAGAAAACTGCAGCAATGATATATAGAAAAGCGTTTATCATCTTCCAATTTTGTGGCTTAACCTGCTTTCTTCACGTTGGACTTCAAAGTGCCATCAAGGCATAGATAGACCCACAAGAGCTGAATGAGAATCTGCAGTTCAAAAGATACTGGCTTCATTACTCATCATTATATTCAGCTAGTCTAGGATTTCCTGAGGTGGTTGCTTTGATTTTTTTTTTTACTTTCTGTAAGCAAACTATAAAACTCATCTATATAATCTTACTTCAAATTTGCAGATCGTAGTTTAGCTAGACTGACGCAAACTAGATATTATCACAGTACACATCACTTCTTGTCTGCTGTATGATACTTTTTGAGTTGCAAAACATGTCCAATCCAAAAACACTATCTCTTCATTTGTTCAGCAGACAGAATTGTCTCTCTCTTGCTCGCGCTATTTTTTTATTTTTTTATTTTTTATTTTTTTTACTCAAAATACTTTTAGACATTTTTATATTCTTTCCATCTTTTAAAGAAATATTGCATTTCCAACAGGCATTTCTCTTACATAGCTCAATGATACTTTAAGGATGCTGCTTCTTACCCTCTGGGCTCAATTAAATCACTGAATATGTATAAAAGTCTTGTTCTGCTGAAAAGGCAGTAAGAGTTCAACTGTTCACAATGGATTTGATATCTTTAGCCCTAGCCTTCAGTGTGTCTTCTTTATAATATTTGGCTTTTGCACATGCCTCTAGGCAGTACTTCACACTGTATGTACATATGGATATAGTAATTAGATGGTGCTAATTAGCCTCATGGAGACCACAGTCCACGGTTAACACCAGTCACTGTTGGTTTATCGTAGTTACAGTAAATGGTTATTGATAACTCTTCACACATCTCCAAACCAATCTGAGGTAGAGATGTGCTGCTGTCATTTTCTTTGGGGCCTTATATTGTAGATTTTGAGTTGTTAGCTGGACAGTGGAGTCTGCATTTCATCATTGTGTTGACGTAGGTCTCTCATCCTCCCACCAACCATAGATATACAATATATGAGTTAGGGAAAAAGAGAATTTGTGAAAATAAAACTGTTCAATGTAAAAAAATGAATGGATGTCTCTTATGTCTCTTTGTCAGCTCTGCAACAAATCACTGTCCCAACCTAAGGCCCTACGTTGCAGTGATAGACTCAAACATGTACATGAACACAATTGAATGATTGTTTATATTTAAGACTAACTTGTGGCTACAGTGTCAGGTCAGTTTTTGTCAAAGTGCACATCCAGTGGCCTTTGTCCACAATAGCAGTGCAATAGGGCAATTTCATTCATTCCTATGTGGTCAATGCAGCTGCCTTTCCCCCAATACATGTGAGTGCTTTGGGAAATGAAATCTATTCATTTTTGTGTTTCCCTCCCTGTGATGGCTCCTGTGGCACACGTTATATTTTGTGTTTCTGGTTCCTGGTTTGACAGCTCTGTAGTATGGTTGTAATGGAGACATAAATTCTCTTTGAAGGACCAGAGAGCTTTACAGTTTTGTGTGAGTGGTACTGGAGGTGATAACGGGTACATTGTATGTATAGGCGTGCAGCTTCACGGACACTTGAAAAAGCAAATCAGTGGAAGATAATCTTGACATTTTAAGATGCATGCAATTTTAACCGTCAGTACATACAACATGCACTAATGCCATTGATATACAGTAAGGCTAAGAATTATTTGAACAGCTCAATGTAGTGTCCTTGTTGTAGTGAGTAAATTTGTGCAAAATATTATAATATATAAATAATGTTGATGTTGTGGGGAATTCACCAAGCATAGATCCTTTACATAATTCACTAAACTCTTTCTGATATTGGAGCTGCAAACAGAAATCCTAGAATCACATTCCAAACCTTCATCGTGCTGACATTAATGGCCAGGCGTTTTCAGTGAAATTAGTTGAAGCATCTCATTGAGGCTGGGTGTTATGAAGATCTTGTATTTGACAGCCTGTCTTTCTCGTCGCCTGCATGTGTGAGCAGCTCTGTGCATCTGAACCAATGAGATAGAGTCTGAGGCTGAGCGATACATTCAGAAAGCACTTATAGTTAATGATGCTGTTAATAGACCTCCAGAGATGACATGTCAGAGCATGCAATAAACATGGACAACTCAAGGCTCTCCGGACAAAAGTTTTAGTGACTATACTGGAGCACACAATGATCACAATGCCACTTACTAAAGTATATAAAATAGCAATAGTTCATTGTAAATAGATCTTCTGTTACTAAATATAGGTGGAAATGATGTTCTACTATACTGAAACATTGTTAAAGCACTCATCTTAATACTACTGACCTTAAGAGCATGTGGCCTTTTCTTCGTAACTATTAGGAGACCTGTGACCTGTGTAGAGATGTGCTAGTGTAACATGTGTATGATTCACACAAGTGCAAAAGCATCTCTCCAAAGTTTCTCCTAAAGGTTAATGGAAGCTCAAATGCAGGTCTGCTCAAGGCTTTGGAGAAAGCATTTAATAATAGCTTTAAATAAATGCTAAGGTGTGTGATTGATTTTATAGGGATGCTTTTTCCAGTCAAATGAATATATCCGTGAAGAGTAGTCGAGTAAAATAAAGCCATGGAGTGCCACTAAATTAGCCCAGATTTTGAGATTTGCACATGCACAACTTCTTTATTATGAATTAGTAACATATGTGATTTAGTATTACTCGTTCTTTGGTGAATGTGCTGCAGACAATGGATGAAACACTGACCCATTAACAGTTAATTAGTAGCCATAATGACTGTGTAGTGGCCTGATTACCATGTGAGACGTGGCTCAGAGTTCATTTGCCCACTCCAAGGTGCGCACATAACAAATGATATAGATACAGAAAGTGATTTATGATCTGATTCATGTCATTATTGGAGCCAGCAGCATTCACACTCTTTGAGGCTGCAATGTTTCAGTCATACACTATCAGCCATTATCAATACTTATAAGTGTCAAACGGGAAGAGAATTGGCAAGCGCCGGTAACATCTTTGACTTTTACTGTGAGATGGGCCACATTTTAAATAGAGCTGCAATTCATGTGCCAGCAAAACATATGGTACTTTAAGCTAAGATTAGCCAAGTGGCTCATGGAGTATCATCCACTAACCATTGAGTCAATATTGTCTGTTTCATACTGCTGTTGTGTCCTTGAGCAACACATTTTACTCACTTTGCCTCTTCATGATCATTTTATAGTGTGGTATTGGTCGGAAAGGCTGAATAATGTACTCTAAAAATACATTCATATTATTTTCAGACCAAAATACGTTAAAAAAAAATATATCTCTCTATCTCTCTATCTATTTCTTAAATTAATTAAATGTAAATGTTTTCTCCTAAATCTTCCCCATTGCCGTATGCTCTTGTGAAGTCCTTCAGGTTTGAGGTTATTTGTGGCTGATGTACCAGTAAACACTAAATCAATCCTGAAGCCCATACATCTAGTGCATTTAATCTACTCAACAATCCAACTTTATGCAATCCTCTGATTAAGGTGAATGCATTTGGATGACGGAACATTTGATGGGATGTGCAGAAGCAACAATTTCTTTAATATAAATATATATACTTGTTTTAATCATTCAGGTATGGGACAAAAAAAGCTCCTCATTGAACTGGTTTTGTGATATGAAAATGTTATAGGTACAGACGGACTCATTTTTAAAATATTTTATCATTTCAATTTGTCTTGACTTTTTCAATGTGAATTATGAACTAGCTCTGCACAAAGCAATCGTTTCCGCCTCCTTTACCACTTTGATTGAATAGCATCAGCTTGTAACACCTGTAGTAGTAGTTTAATGTTTGTTTGAGAAGAGCATGGGAACACTGTTTATCTCAAAAAGCAATAATCCAAAACAATATTTCAAGGAGAAGCATTGTAATGTTTATTTTTTTTGTTTTATCATTTGTGGGTAATTTATTTGTATTTATTTTTTTCACTATATTTTATCCAAGGCCCTTGACTTTGGAATGACCTGCTTGAGGAGATAAGGCTGGCAGAGTTTTAAATCACTTCTTACAGCCCACTTTTACAGAACTTTATTTTATTTTGTTTTTATTATAATCCTCTAAATGTGACTTGAATATCCTAAAATATAATTGCTTAAATCATCAACTTTTTCAATGCAATCTAACCCTTTTTATGCTTGTTGGGGTTCAGCCCTTTGCTCGACTGTTTGCCTAATGTTTTCAAAAGAATGCTTTACACACATCATTATTATTGATTTAGTTTATTCACATTGCTGGTGTGCCTTGTAATTTGCTTCTAGTTCGACATGCAGCAGATCACACTGGAAGAGCTGAAACACATCCTGTTCTACGCCTTCCGCGACCACCTGACCATGAAGGACATTGAGAACATCATCATCAACGAGGAAGAGTCCCTCAAGGAGAACGCCGGCAACTGTCAGACCGAGTTTGAAGGAGGTAAAAGAAGTCTGGGGCCACAGCCATTTCTAAAACTACTGTCACTGTAAAACCCAACAAGATTACTCAACTCAAATAAAGTGGGTAAAATGTATAATTTAGCTTTGTAACTCTAAACTACTATACTGTAGAAATTGGGACGTTAACCTTACTTAAAAATCTATAGGAGACTGGTTCATTTAAAAAATACACATGCATGCTTTTAGTCCTAAATTAGTTAACTCACCCAGTTATCATATGGCTTACTTAGGGACTAGGTATAGTTAAACGTATAGATTTGTATTAACCTGCACATTTTTACCATTGCCTACACTGCATAACAAAAAAAGATCATAAAGCTCTGGCAACTTGCTGTAAATAATTCTGTTGATAAATTAGGTCATTTTTAGATTGGTCTAAGTTGGCATCACTTTTTCAGTTTCCTATATTTTAAGATTAGCTTAGAGCTTAAACCAATGTAGTCAAGTTTTCTATTTATCAAGCCTAACACCAGTCGTTATAACACACCAGATCATTCTGAAAGTTGAAAAAGGGCATCTGGACAAACAAAACCAAGAAAACAAAAAGCTGAGACTTGTTTACTGCAGACCACAGAGGTGAGTTTCAGGTGAAACTAGGGAACAATAGAGAGAGGGAGCACCATTAGCAACTGATAGGGATCCCCATTAGCATATTAATGGTAGGGCTCAAGCCCATCCAACAGGTGTTTACCACTCCCCCAAGTATCAGCCTATAAATCTCAGCTCACCCACCTTTCCAACCAGAACTGAAGAAGTCTGCTGGACTGGCAGATGAAAGCTTTTCAACAATCAAAACCAGATGCATTTTTAAACTTTCAGAATTACCTTTACCTGGATGAATGACAACCTTCACCATCGTCACGCCAGATAAGTTGACATTGATCACTCTGTAAGTGTGTCATTTTACAATACATGTAACAACTAACAGGGCCAAACTGGGTTTGAGTTGAGTTTACATATTTGGAATAAGTCTCTCCAACCTAAAAGAACTTCTACAATTTACAACTAGTTACCTACTTATAGTAAGATGCACAATTGGGTTTTACAGTGTGGTGTGTGTGTGGGATAGACATTAATGCGTGCTGTCAGGGGGACTTGGAGAGCAGCAGTGTGACGGTGCACCTGCTGATTTATTGATTTGGTCACGGGCTGGTGGGGATGGGTCGTCAGTTGGTCACCTGTTCGGAAGTGACACGGGCGGATCACATATGCATGACTTCACTCCGAAAAACTGGTCATCCAACATTCATGTCAAACCACCAGGGCTCTGCTGCTTGTACTCTGCTTGTACTGGAAACTGCCTTTTGTTTTACTTTCTTTTAAAGACTTGGGCTGCTAAGATATTAACTATTGGTTTTTATATGATCAAAATAATACAGATCTCCCTAGATGGCAAATATTCTACTATATCACACAAGATTGGAAAATAATGCAGAAACAACCTCACTAATGAAGACAAACTGATACCAGGAATAAACCAGGTCTAATTGTGTAAAAAAAAAAAAAAAAAAGACCACAACTGGAACAAAACTGTGTACTTAGTTTAAAGGGGGGCTACTTTGGGCTTGAGGCAGTGTACACCCTGGACAATGACCAGTCAGTCACGGGACTGACTCTTGGAGACATAAATTGACAGTTTGGAATAGCCACAGGGAGAACCCACGGTAATACCATTTGAAGAGAGAATTTTAAATTCACATTAGGCCTGTCAACTCTGTCACTGTGCTCTCCCTGTGGAAAAAATTACTTTCCAAATCAGCACAATTTTCAACACATTTAGATTTGGCACATAATGATGAGATGTAACCTGTCTCATGAGATTCTGCTGCAGTATAGAAAATTGTTGAAAATCCTAAATTGCTTAGTGGGCCATTTCTCTGCCTCACATGAGGGACTGGGCAGACTCAATATTTGAAAAATCTTGATGTGACATTTCAGTAGCCATTCACTAGCAAGGACCACATCCTCAGTACGGAGACTTTATTAACACAAGAAGAAATAGTCGGCACTGCGGGCGGTGAAGGTCAGCTCCCGGGCTTGAAGATCCCCTGTGCCAGCAAGATTGAAAGAGTAGAAGAGAAAGGGCCGAAAACAAGAACGCGGAGTAGATGGGACCAGGTGGTATTAATAGGGCTTTTACAGGAGGTGTGGTCCTGCTCCTGAACCTCAGATAACATAATAAATTCTCTACAATAAATTATGTTCTGTCGCGGTGTCGCAGAACAGGGGGGGAACAAAAATGCAGACTTTCGAGGATAATTTAATATAATAACAGAGACAGAAACAAGGGTGTACAAAAACAGGAACAAAACTTTCTCCAAATAACAGGGAAACTGGAGACTGGGGATCACAAACAGAAACAACACTGACCAACACCTTGACATGGATACACACACACAAGTACAAATCCACAATGCACCGACCCTGGACAGGGGGAAACACAGAGGCTAAATACAAAGGACAACGAGACACAGGTGAAACACATTGGGGCGTGGTAGGTATTCACACAGGAGGGAATCATCGGAGGGAGCAAAACCAAAACGAGTCAAACATCACAAAATAAAACAGGTACACAACTGAACATAACATCTTCAAGTTCTAATCAATGAAGTAAAGGATCATTTTGAAAGTTTGAAAGTTCAGTTTATCCCAAGAACCATGCTGTTTGAGTGATCTTGGCACAGCTGTCCTGTTAGGAACAGATGGTGTACGGTGTAGAACTTCACCGCAGGGACATTCTTTAATCTTTACAATATGATGTTTGAGCCTGTTTTAGCTTAGGGGTGCACAAGTTGTTTTTTTATTGAAGCACCACTGAAAAAATGTACAGTATAGGAAGGAGGGCTGCCTAATGCTTGGGCATAGGGTTTACTTTGGATGCCCTTCCACAATTTTAGATTTATATGGGCACCATCAATCATCAGCTCCTATGATCTAAAAATAACTCAATTACTGCTGTTTGATCTTACAAAATATAATCTATGCACATAAAGATTATTGTCTTATTTGTCAAACCAAGATTATAATTTAGAAAACAGTACATTTTCAATCATTGACCAGAAGACACACATGATAATTTATGGCTTGATCAGTACACAGGTAAAAACAGGCGACCAGTGATAAAAATGGATGTAAAATGGTATGGACACTCGAGTTCTACTTTTGAGAGTCATTTTACGAGAGCTGTAAAAATCAATGAAAATCACGTTGTGTGTTTATGGCCAAAGTCATCTGGCTACGACCACAGAATACATGAGCAGCACCCTGTCCCAATATAGTTTGATTATAGTTTGATTGGAGTTTCTTATTCACAGTTAAGGACAGGCAATTAGTGATAAACAATGATCTAAACTTCTATGCACAGCGCTTGATTTCAATTTGTATTTCAAAGACATCCATTTGGAGAGCTGTAAGAGGTGTGTGTTTATTGTCAAAGTCATCCTCTCTCTTGTGTACTTTGGGGGCATGATTGGACCAGTGCTGGCTATGACCAGAATACATAAGCAGCCCAAGATAAAAACTATTGTGAGTAGAAAAAGTGTGCAGTTTTTACGACTACAGCACAAAGTCAGGCGGGAGTGAAAGTGCTCTGTCACAGTCTAATCAATGTTTAGTGTCACAGTGCCATTCAAAACTCAACCATCCATTCTCAGTGTGCTTCCTCCTTTGGCCCATTGATGTATGAGTTAGCCATAGAGCTACCTGATTTCCCCCCGGCTTCACACCCCTCTCTTAAAAATCGATGGAGTACAACAAAGAATGTGACCACGGACACTGTTACCACGGGGCAGCGGACTCAATCACATCTAAAATCATGATGTATGGACATGACGCCTCCCATACGGCGCAGTACATGCACAGTATGGCCCCCTTGTGGCATGTCTGTCATACTAAATGGCCTATTCCCATGTGTTGTCCCATGTTACCCAAACCATTATTTGTACGTTAGTCTTCCATGATTAATACTGGCTTTGATTTTTTGATCACTTTTTCATACTGGCAGTGATAAGCTAACTGCCACTGTTGCCCTAGATTAGACTGGCATTACATAACATATGCCAGCCATACCATGTCTACAGCCACCAAATGCAAATCCTGCATACACATTGCAAAGGCTTCAAGATGCCCACTTTAAGTTTTGCTCTGGGCACTCTATTTTTTACCAGTGCATGAAAGAGCCAATGCCTTAACAGAGGTCTATGCTTTTTGGGGTTTTTAAAATCCAGTTAAATTATTTTATGTACTGTTTCTGTGGATGCTCACTTTTACCATAAATACATTCAGCTGAATTTAAGCTAAAGGCATTTGGCACTAAAACTAGAAAGCACTCGAACAAATTGAATCAACTAGTCAACTGACCGTGCCTGACCATTTGATCCAAATTGGTTCCGTAGTCTTTGTGTAAAGTTGTTAACTAACTAACTAACTAACTAACTAACTAACTAACTAACTAACTAACTAACTAACTAACTAACAAATGCTGCAGCAGTCCACAGGCAGTTTTTCAATATGTTACCAGGAGAGTGGGACAGAGACATTAGTTGTAAATGGAGCCAGTGAACCTTTTTTAAACACCTCTATCCTCCGAGATCACCTCTACACAGAGTGACCACTGCAGCCATTATGAGCCTAATGAGGTGTGGCCTGTTTCTGCTCCACTGAACTTAGACTGTGGATGCTCACTTTTACCACAAATACATTCAGTTGTTTTTAAGACATCCTGGTGCTAAGTGGCAAGCCACTACAGGTGGATCAGGAATTGCATTGGAAGTTTGGTAGTATTTTAATTTGTTTACTTGGAGTTGCGTCTGACTATTTCAGGTAAAAATCTATAGTCGAGCAAAATGTAATGAAAAAAAAAAACACTTTGGACGTTTATTCCCTTTAAGTGGATTCTGAGACTGAGATGATCCATGATTCATAAAGATAATCTCTGTACAGCCTTAAGCTGTAAAACTTTGATATCGGCTTACTTTTTGTAGTATCTCCGAAAAAAAACTTTTAACATTTAGCTTACTGTTTAATGACAGCACTCTTCACCAAAGCCAGAGCCTCGAAGGAGTCAAGGAGGTTTTTGATTACTCCAGTGGTGTGAGGCTCGGCTGTGTGCTGTGGGTCAATGGTCTAGCTCTGTTAATTACTGTATCTCAAACCGAAGCTAATTTTGCGACTATGCTTTCATGCACATTAATAAATTAACTAGTCCTCAC
>JAVQKC010204662.1:0-12863 GCA_036025475.1 Philypnodon macrostomus | reverse complement strand
AGAAAATCATATATATTTCATATTAAAGACCATAATGTTATTGCAATATATATATATATATATATATATATATATATATATTATAGATTTTTTTTGCTAATAGTGCAATAAAAAATGTTTGGGCCCAAACCAGGTCTACACTAGAACCAAAAATAGCAGTGAACCAGAACTAAACCAGGACATTTTGTCTTCTTTGTGTAGATGATCACAGAACACAGCTCAATTTGTGACATTGAATTTGCAGATTTTGCCCTAACAATAAAACTATAATGAATTGCAATATATTATGCCAACAGCTCAAATTCTATTCACTGATTGTTGTCTGTCAGTGTGGATCTCTGTCTCAGTCCTAACTTTACCCCGTCTAAGGCCCATAGTTGCTGTGATAGGCTCCTGTCTACAAAAGTTTTCTATTTTCAAATGCTTAAACCATGTAGATTATAAGCCACTTTTATAAACCGTGTGCAGTCCGGTCTCATTTGGTATCTTCTCTAAAGTGAATGGGAGATGGCTTTCAAATTGGAAGTGATGGATCCTCTGGGACAACCGGTGTGTTAAGAAGAGTGTGTGTTTTTGTCCAATGACCAGTTCAATAGACTTTCAAGTGCCTTTTGACTGAAAAATGACTACGGTAATAATAACATTGTGTAATTTCACTATCCCTCCACCCAATCGGCAAAAAGAGGCCAATAATGACTCTTTTGATCACAGATTAAGACAAGCTGAGACGGGGAAGCGAAGCAGACAGTTGGAAATAAGCCCGCTGACAGGAGAAGGTTTAGGGTTGGCTAATAGACCTGCCAGGCTAGGTTAGTGAAATCAAGATGTCACCTTATACATCATATAAGCTGACTGCTCCCCGGAGACAATGGCTGTGCGTCGGGCGTAATGTGGTAATGCGGCAGAAGAGATGCTTTGGAGGAGGAGAAAGAGAAGGTTTTTTTTCTCATTAGAACCAGCCCCCATGGGATCCTCTGTAGGTAGTAATAAATAGCAGTCCTGGGTGGTAATAGAGATGCGCAGTGTTGTTGCCATTTAACTTGTGAATAGGTCAGACCGAAGTGGAAGCTAACAGCGTAATTAGTTTGTAAATATGTTCAAGTCAATCAGCTGCAATTGAGTCTTAGCTAGCAGATAGTGTGAAGATAATATTTTGATTATGGATGCACCAATATAAAACCTATATAGATATGGTTCAATATCAATATAATCGTTTGTTCAATAACAATCCTAATATCTAATATCTATATGTCTATATGTTGTAAACATTTGATTTTTGGCCTATATGTTTCTGTTTATAGAAATAGCTGCTTTAAAAAAAATTGTTTTTCCATAATGGCTGACAAAATGTAAATAAATATAATAATATAAATAAAAAATAAACAAAGGTGAGACTTGAGTAAAAGTATGTGTGTGTTTCTATATGTGTGTGTGTGTATATATATATATATATATATTAGTATGTGGAGTCGAGAAAATTTAACATTTTTATTTCCGTCAGTTCCATTTGGTCTAGAAATATAACTGGCTTTGCAAACTGCAATTTAAAATCGGGCATCTATATTGGCCCATGTCAGTCAGCCATGTGGATCTTGGCTGATGTATTGGTGTGTCCCTAACTTTTGCATCATAAAAGTAATATTGAGGCCAGTTTAGCTCTATTTAAGATTATCTATAGATATCCACCTTTTGACACTGCAAAAGTTTAACTGAATTCAAATTAAGGCTGTAGGGTTAATGCTATAGGACTAATCCAAACTAAAAGACAGAATAAGCGAGGGCTAAACCAGGTCTATACAAAGATGCCTTTTAGTTGCACAATTGATGTGTGAAGTAGAGTTGACATGGAGAACAATAGTGATATGAAATATTTTCTAATACAATTCCAATAAACTTTCCATATATTGTGTTCAGCTATATATGCAGACAGAGAAAATAGTTTCTTCTATATTGCCCCACAATTAATCAAGAGTGGACACTTTGCATTTATAAAGTTTTGAGAAGAAGATGTAACATTATCTCAAGCCATTGCCAGCTTTCCTCGCTACAAACAAACCTAATTTTCTGTTCTATTAAATCCTTACTAATGCCTGTTTTAGTAATAGTTCATGTAATTTCTGTCGACAACATAATGCGAAGACAAATCCAGAGTGCTCTTGCATTAACTGAAAGCCATTGTGTGCCGTTGAATAGCGCTTCTCATTTGCTTTTCTTTTAAATAAAATGTTTGTTGATTATGCAGTTGTTCCAGAGACATTTCCATTTCAGTTCTAAATGCAGAAAGTAATCATCTGCCTCTACAGTGTGTTTTGTGCGGGTGGTGGAGGAGAGTTCTATTAACTTGTCAGTCGGGACAGTAGACTAAAGTTGGACGCCCCACATCTCTCATTGGGTGACTCCTAGTATTTGTGTGTGCGCTTTGTGGTTAGCCCGCCCCTCTTCTCTGTGCCATACACCTGACTTATGGCCGTGCAGTAATAATTTGCCAGACCTTGGCAGCCCCGAGTGTACATTAGCATATAAATAGCAGATGCACTGAGTGGCCCATCTCAGTCGACTACATTTAATTTTTGGTTTATAAGATTGAATGGGTTTTTAAACGCAGCACCATCAAACTTGCCAAGAGACAAATGAAGTCAGAGGTGCAGTTGTCCGAGGCGGTGCCCTCACATCATTTTTATAAAGGATTAGAGTCTTATTTAAACGGGGCTCAGTATGAGATGCTATAGAAAGTGAATTAGGGAGACACCTGTGGAGACATCTTTACTTACTTTAGATTCAAAACCTATTACTTGCTCAAGAATTTTTTACCAAATTGCTTTTGTCTCTGCCTGCATCAAGGCTCTTGAAATCACACAACAAACCTATTGCCCTCCTTTAGTCAGACGATATAGTCCTGCAACTGCATATCTATTTATTAGCCAGTGGATTTATACTTTCAAGACAAACCTGCCAAAGTAAGCAAGATGATTTTGAGTGGTTATTGGTGCCAGGTAGATTTGAGTATTTCAGAAATTGAAAGTGCATAGGAAGGCATCCAAAGAAAATGGATGATTAAGGCACCTTATCCAGTGAGCAGCATTTCTGTGGGAGAAAATGGCTTTTTTTTGTAGGTACAAGGTTGACCCAATAGTGGCCAGTGAGTGGGGGGCTTCAATTCATTTATGCCACACACTGTTGGTGGTAAACTACCTCTGTAGTGACCGCTGGGGCAGACTGATGGGGATGTGGCAACCATTCCACACCTCTCTCATACCAAACACCAAGGTATTGTGGGTGGAGTGTCTAGCCCAGGGAGTCCAACAGCAGTACGCACAGGTTGAAGTGGAATTCCAACTGCCAACCTTCCAGACCACCGCCCCTAAGCCACGGCTTTATTTTAGGATACGTTTGCTCTAGCACCCATGGGCGTAACACGTGCCCCTGCTACCACCATCCTATCTTGCTTTTTAAAGAACTATTATTTTTCTTTTTTCCCGCTATTTTCCATTTAGCTGCCTTCTTTTTTATCTTCACCATTACAGTAATATATTGCCCCTCTTTCCTTAAACAACTGTTTTTTTTATTCATTCTTCTCTTTTCTTTGAACTATTTTTATTTCTTTTGTGCTGTGTTTTTAAACTTTCCCGCTATTTGTTTTCTCCTTTTTCCTATTACAGTGACACATGGCCCTGCTTTCCCTAAACCATCACTTCTAATTTGTCTGCTAAATCTTGAGTTTCGCTTAAAGAAGCTGTTTTTTATCTTCTCCGGGGCAACTTTTTATATCATTTTTTTTTTTCCAAGCTTGCCTGTGCCTTTCCCCGGAGAATAAACCAACGCTCTGTTAAAATGCAAAGCAGTCCCTCGCCTATAGCCACGTGAAGGGGAATAGAGGCCATATTTTAGAAGGCGCTACCCCCCGTCAGCAAAATGTTTCGAGTGGAAAGCTAATTCTACCACGAGACTTACAGCTCTGCCGGGCCGTCCGACAGCGTTCGATGCTATCAGGATTAAATTAAGGTGAATTAGAGACAAAGAAGGCAGGAAAAAAGGGATGATGTTAGTGCAGGATTTTCCCCCGGCTCGGCGATCACTTCTTAGTCTTAGGTCATTGATCAGAGCAGAATAAACCGGGCCGGGATTAAAGTCGACAAGCACAAAACCCACACTGACTATATCTGTGTATATAGATGTGTTTCATTGTGTGGCGGATGAAGGAGTGCACCGAGCCCACTAGAGTAATGTATAAAGTTTGCCTGGTAAAATGGTAGTCTTGTGTGGGAGGGTACACAGTCTTAAGGGAAAAAAATAGGATTAAGTTTCTTGTTTGTTAGATTAGGGATAATTTGAGGTAATAACACACTTTTTAGAGACTTCATGAAGTGGGTAGAATAGCTCAATTAATAGTACTGTTATTTTAAAATCTCAAAGTAAAAAGTACTCGTCTGAATAAATAAGTCCATAGATGTTTTTATGTATGTGCTAAAGCAGTTTAATTTGTTGGGGCCCTCTCTTAAAACCAGAACTGGGATCCCTCATTACCAGCTTATGCCACTGTTCACTATGTCAAAATAGTGCTTCACAAGTAGTCTTTAAATGTGGTATTTTGGTTTAGAGGTATAGTAAAAAAAATAAAGAAATAATAATAATTCTAACAAATGCTTACTAGGTTACAATTTATTGAAATTGTTACGATTCATCAGGAAAAGATTTGGCTTCCAGACCTACATTTATCAGAATAGAAATGATGTCTGTGTGTATTGCAATGTTTTTTACTAGAGGTAACAAAATCATTCCAAAACGCCTTCTTCTATTCAGTGTTGAATGATTTTTTCACAATTTTATAATTTATGTTTTTTTTTTTTTTTTACATTCAGTTTATAGAATTAAAATAATCATTATAGAGACTTTGTCAGCTTCACTTTCTACTGTTTTCCAAAGTAACATTAATTTCAGTGTAGCTTGAATTAATTATTAATTTTATTTCCTCTTTCATAGACCCTTCATCACATCTTTTTGCTCTTTTTAATTGGAACTAATTAGGCTTTAATTGTTTATTTGCTGTTAACCAATTGTATTATTGTAACATAAAGTCTTAATTGCCGGATCATGGTGCTGTATTTAGGACTTTGGCACGGTTAACTGGCTCTGTCCTACACTTCGGTTATCGTGCCCCCTTCATGTGTGTACGGATGAGCGCCTCTGTTTCGGTAATCATCGGCAGACCCATCATTTGTAAACTAATGTTAACGTTATCAGCATTCACACGCGCAGACAGGCTAATGAAAAAGAGGCTTTTGGGAATAGGAAGTTACTTTAACGTTAGCTTTTATTGCTCCTCATAATGCTAATCATTGCCATTATTATGCTCGGAGGCGGTGGTGTGTGTCTTCAGCTGTTATAAAGGCATACCAGTCATCTCTCGCTCTCTCTTACACACACGCACACGCACGCACACACACATACACACACACACACACACACACGCACACTACTGTTATGGAAATGACCCTGGTGTATAGGACTGTTGTGTTCTGCATTGTAGCTCCTCCAATGGCTAACAACCGCACCGGGAAATTAAAAACCATAAATTCTGCTTAGTGCTGATAGCAGCTACCTCTCACACACCATACCATTGTCCCCAGTTTGTCCAGGGAAGGGGATTGCACAACCACTTACACCAAACTGAAAGAATAAAGGATGTTGTGAACTATAACAACCGGATTATTGGTACACTATATATATTATAAGGCTGTACACTAATAAAAAAGGTAATACCAACTGCTAATTACTAAGTGGGTTAGTTGGTTGGCTGGTGAGTCTGTCATGAAACGGACAAAAAAAGGGATTCAAGAACGTTTACATTGTGAGCTTGGGGTATCATAAAAGATACTAACTCCAGCTAAGTTAGAACTTGTGACTTAATTCAACAGAGCATTTACCTTAGCCCTGGCCAGCTGCGACTAACTCATTCACTATTCCATACACAGATGTTAGTCAAGTCATTTCAAGGATGGGGTTTACCGATCTATAGTAAGCCGATCAGAAACACCAGCCATGACACTAAGAAGCCACACAGGCATGCACATATGTATAGAAACTCATGTTATCAAAGTTTGTATATGACATGACCAGCAAAACATTGGCTTGTAAAAAGTTCCTGATTGGTCCAGAAATTATTTGCTATAAATAATGGAACAGATCCTGCGCTTTTGAAAAAAAAAAAAAAAGTCTGTACCTATTTTTCATAAGGGCACTTTATTTCTGACTTTTTAAATTTTTTAACCCCAGTTAAAAGCGTCTTCTGATGGAGATGATGATGATGACGATGATTTCGATGAAGTACCGGAGAAGGAGGGCTACGAGCCACACATTCCAGAGCATCTCCGAGCTGAGTACGGTAGGTTCTCATTTACCAAACACGTGCGCACACCTCCCACCTGCAGACACGTGCATAAACAAGGACTTTAGACAACAAAAGACGACCTGCTGCAGCCATGATCTCTTAAGATTCACACACAAACTCTGTAAATAAACACACACACAGACACACTTCAAAGGCCGGGCAGCTGCTAGAGTTCACATCAGCCTGGTCAGAAAGTCTGTTGACCTAAGGAGTTTTATTATGTTTATTACATTTTATGACCCCTAAATAATTTTACTTTATTCATGTCAAAATCATGCAAATAATGATAAATAGCAGCTCTAAGAAAGATTAAATACAGTGAATTTGTAAACAATCTAAAAAACATCAAATCATTTTTGAAAAAATATGTAGCATTTTTTGGGTATCTTCAACTTCCTTGCTGTTGACTCACAGCAAAAAGGTCACCGATTTAATTCCCAAATCTGATGAGGCCTTTCTGTGAAGTTTGCACATTCTCTCTTGTGTCTGTCTGGGTTTTCCCCTTCATCAACTTAAGACAGGCTAAACCTCCAGCTAGGTCCTACCTATGATGCTGCCTCAAGAGCTGAAGAAGGGTCCCCAGGCACTGCTCCGACATCTCACACTGTTTCTCACAAGTAGCCCGAGACAATGCATTGTTCTTGTGTTCTGCTTTAAGTACAATGCAATGCTCACACTTAGAAACCCAGCATTTAGGTACCATATGTTACTTTCAAAGCTGGCTTGTGACTCACGTATTTGCTCGCATCTGTTTTCGGGAAGTGGCTCAGCTCTATAATGGAGACAAATAGTTTTTTACCCCTTGTGTTTATTCTGTCTATCTTTGATGGATTCTGCCCTGTCAACACATCCATTT
The DNA here is from genome assembly GCA_036025475.1 of Philypnodon macrostomus. Classification (NCBI taxonomy): domain Eukaryota; kingdom Metazoa; phylum Chordata; class Actinopteri; order Gobiiformes; family Eleotridae; genus Philypnodon; species Philypnodon macrostomus. The sequence goes on along the minus strand of JAVQKC010204662.1, from coordinate 5,619 downwards.
ACCTTCACTCTCTCCTATTGCTACATATGATTGAATGTTGTAGCATTATTTCTTAACCGAGATGTGGTGCATTGTACTTCCCATTGTATGGATCATGTTTAGCCTTCAGGCACCGTGCTAGGTTAGAGGTCAAATGTTCAGGTCATTAAACAAGTGCCTGCCTCATCGTATTGCACTGTCAGCTTCACACAACAAGTTTTTTTTTAATAATTTGAATTTGAATGCTGTTAATATAATTATGAGTGCCTAAGTGTGAGCTCCAGGGCTAGAGGAAACACTAAAGCTGTCGCGCCACTTGCTCGCTCAGCCATATTGAAATGTAGCTCCATCACTCATATAGATTCAGTTATGGCCTATGTCTTTATGTTTTTACTGTAAGTGTCTGTCTTAATGACGCTATAACTGAAACATGTTGTTGACAGGGCTGTTTTTGCCCCATCAGCCGCTCCTATGTTGTGGCTTTAGGGTGACCTCTGACCTCCGCTTGGCTGTACAGTGTATAGTAATCATGTCTAGCTTCTTGAGACAAACACAAAAAGGTCTATTCAGCCTTTCTGTAACCCACTTTTAGAGCCTTAACCTACCATTTGGAAAACTCTAAACCATTGTTTAACATTCATTAATTATCACACACTCTAGATTAAGTTATGACATATGTCTTTATGTTACTGTAAGTCCTAATAACGCTATAACAGAAGCATGTTGTTGACGGAGCTGTTTTGGCCCCATCATCCGCGCCCATGTTGTGGCTTCAGTTTGACCTTTGACCCTGGTTAGTTTTGTACCCCCCACTGGTCATTACCTCGAGTGTCTTCTACCTACCTGAAAAAGCCTTCTGCTCACTCCTCTCTCCCACAGCGGTCCCCATTACTAATCAATTAGACGCTAAAGTAATTAGATAGTATCTGATGTGGCCAAAACAGCTGTGTGTGTGTTGTCAGGGTGATTAGTGGGTTAGGTAATGATCTACAGAGGCCATACCAAATTAACAATGCAACCTTTTTAATGAGCCCCTATTAGCCCCATGCCTAGTTTTTTACCACCCACTTTTACACACAATCCAGCAACCAATATACAGTACCACAATACTGTTGTTTAGTAGTCTAACCTGTGGTGCAAAAACAATGATTTCTTCAGTTCCTTTAACAATAGCTTGTCGAAATTTTTTACAAATAATATTTTTCATATCGGTATTGGAATACTGAATTATAACGCTGTATTCATATTGAACAATGAACATTTCCACGACCTGCATTTGGGGTCCTGACCGTTTGTAAGCCACAGTGTAAACACATTATTTTTCATTTTTCTACCTATGTGTCCCATCTTCTTCTCTCCTCTTGTGCCTGTCCCGTTGTGTCATCCTCATTATCAGCCTCCTTTCCACCTCTCTGCTGTCAGGACACTATCTCTCTCCTTCTCAAATTAACATTTTAATTACAGGCCCTGCTTAACCCAAAGAAATCAATACTGCTCTCTGCTTTTTCTCTCCTTCTTTTCCTCTATCGCTTTCTCTCAAATTCCCTTTGCTTTTTTGGTCTCCCTCTTTAGCGCCCCCACTGCCTCAAACACTGTTGCATAGGGAAATATGTACACTAGAGCTGCCAGTTATGGACAAATATTGATATTTTTGGAGTGTTTTAGTTCATCTAAGCAACAATAGTGCCTTTATTTACTCGTTAAAATTACTTTAAATCAAAACTTAAGACTAAAGTAAACCAAAAAAACAAATTGGCTAGTTTTGCCCACTATTTGGAACTCTATTTATATATTTTCTAAATAATTTCCTTGCAATGGCAATGTCTCTTGTGCTTTTATGTCAATAATCTTCACGATCAGCATGTTAGCAGGTCTCACTTTACTGCGCTCCTCTGATCTCACCTGCATTTGGGGTTTGGCTAATTCCACTTAAGCCCTCAAAAACCCTGCGCTTACCCTGCGGACGGCCACACATACACTGCATTGAAAACAAACAGTTCAGCGGATTCCAGTAGTTTTCTTTTTGAAAAAAAGCCGTAATTAAACTGATTATCATATGCTTTTGAGTAAAAGTTGATCTCACCAAAAACATACAACAGGTAAAGTTCAATGTACTGTAGCTCCAATTTATTTTTCTTTTAAATACCTACGATATTGCATCACGGTCAAGGGTTAAATAATCAATAAAATAGTCAGGTAGTGAATTGGACCATGCAATCAAACCAGATGAGAACCAACTCAACTGTAAACCAGGAGAAACAAGTACGTCACTGAGCCATTGCCAAAGTGTAACCATATCTGACCCACTTGTGTGCCTTAAGGGGAAAAAAATGTCTAAAAAATGGAAATTCATTCATTCATTCATTTTCATAAAACTCACTTTTAACAGGTTTGGACCCATTACCATCCAGCTCAAACACACCAGTTACAGAACCATCTCCAGCCAAGAGACCTGTTTCTCCAGCCCCTCCAGCATCTACCTCCTCCACCGCTGCCTCCTCTTCTTCTAGACTACTGAAGCGACTTCGAGAAGAGGAGCAAGATCCAACTTCTGCTGCGGCCACATTACGCCTGCTCAAAGACAAATTCACACTGCCCTCTGACTCCAGGTAATATATTCTTCTTTGAAAACATTACATACTTCCTCTTGAAGTTATAGCAAAGTATTTTCTCATCTGCTACTTGCAGCAGCTCCTGTGAACCCAGTGCATCTCAATCCACTTCTTCTGGTCAGAAATCTAAAGATGCTCCTGTGGTTCCCTTTGGTTTGGATATCTACTACTGGGGCCAGGATCAACCCACTGCTGGCAAGATTATCAAGTAACAAGCACTCACTAGGGCAATGTTTCTCAACCTACAGTATTTATAATGACTACAAACTTATAACTCACTAACTCACTCACTGAACGGTAGTATTCATTCATTCATTCATTCATTCATTCATTAAGTATTAATTTCTCCTGCCTGTCACCAAATTGTAGTCTCAGACACTTGACTATAGCAAATTTACTATAAAATAATGTGTTGGGAAACAGTAAAGTTACATTTGATAATTTCTCAAGGCATACCTCACAGTCACTCAAGACACACTAGTGTTCCCTGGCACACTGGTTGAAAATCAAGGCACTAGGGCATCTCATTGTAAAAAACAAAACAAAACAGATATAAACCTGTTCTAAACCAGAAGGAAAATGAGTCTAAACCAGTTCTAAATTTATAGATTAAATTTATATTGCCCTGGATTAACTACCTCTGAAACCACAGCTGCCCTGTGACAGACTGACAAGCAGTCAGTCCACGCCTATGGCTTCTCAGACCACCATGTCTGAATTAGGATAAAAACATTGTCAATATAGTGTCATTCGTTTTCACTCATTAAATTTCATGTGGATAGGAAAACTAGAACATTGAAAATGTAAATAATGCAAAATATACTTTTGAGGTACAGTATATTGTGCAGCCCTAACAGACTCATGTTTATTACCCACACACTTGAATGAGAAGTTATTTTTCTTTCTTGTAGGTCAGCCTCCCAACATCAGTTCTGGGTTCCTGTTGAGATGGAGGAGGAGGTGGAGAACAAGGACCTGGCGGCAGAGAGTAAGAGCAGATACATCTCTTTCCCCGGACGCTTCACCCCTGTCAGCCACTACTGCAGAGCTCCACTGGGCAACGGCAAACTGTGCCAAAGGCAGGACAGGCTCAAGGTAACAGGGAGTAGCCCAATTGAATTTATGTATGTTTTAGTTTCAATTATAATTTTCCACTAAATTGTATTCTGTGTGTTCCCCAGTGTCCTTTCCATGGACAGATCATTCCTCGAGACCAGGACGGTAAACCCTGTAGAGCAGAGGACCGACAGAGGGAGGAGCGGGAGGAGCTGAGGAGGAGACAGGAGCAGCCTGGTAAGATGAGATACATGCACCATATTGTCACAGTGTATGGATAGTAATATGTTGTAATATTAAAAAAGAGCCCTAATGTATGTTTTTGTCAGCCATGCAAAGAAATTCAAAGGAGGACGCAAAGTCCCAAAATACCCATCATGAATGTGAAGGAAAATACCATAACCCATTCCAGTTTAAAGTCCTTATTCTTAGTAATGTGGCATATCTGAATGCCCTCTCTGTTTGTTTGTTGAGTGAGTTGGTTAGAGAAAGCCTGCAGGACGTCCAGCAGCTGCCTGCAGGGCCTTGTTAACCACCGTCTTAAGTGTGAGTGTCACTGTCCATGAGTGTTTGTGTAGTCCTGGTACACAGTCCAGTGAATTGTGAAATAGCATCTTTTGTTACCAACTACGCTATCGATCCAAGAGTCAATCTCACACCTCGCACGCACACACACACAGACACAAATCAATCTCGCAGTAGGGGGGCAGTGGCCTGAGCGAACTGATGAACCAGTGGTCTCGGACCCGCTTACCTTTTCAGCCTGGCACATACACAGGGGAATAGTGCGTTTAGCAATTCACAGGGCATTCAACTGACTGCTGTTGTCAGCAATACATGCCAACACAACACTGAGTTTTGGACATATTAAGTTCATTTGCATGCAATCTAGTACAAATGGTACCTAATTCTAAACCAGCCCCCAGATTTTCATCATTCTTTCAACCCCACCACCCGGCCACCAGCAGTGCCCTCAAACATGAAACTCCCTTGATTTGCTATTTTATTTATCTGAAGCACTATGCATTAACATTGTTATATAAGGAGGTTGTGAACATACTGTGGGTTCCACCTAAGGCCCATAGTTGCTGGGATGGGCTCCAGTAACTTGCAGGATCAATGCATGAAAAAGCTAGATGACATGATGTCCTCGATATGCTTTTCATTTTTAACACAAGAAAACAAAAAAGACATACTTTCTTTATGTGTGAAATGGTGAATCTAAAACGCCTTATAACAGTGGTTCTCAAACTCTGGCACAGATACCATTGGTGGTACTTGGGCTCTAAGAGGAAAATCATTTGACTTCAAAGCTGTGATATCCAATCCAAGTTGCTGTATAGCAACTTGTTCTTGAAGTTGCTATACAGCAACCTGCATGCATGATTTGGTAAATAAATCTAAATTGATTAAGGACCCACATTGTTTTTTACCAATGTAGACTCATCTTCTGTGGGTTTCTTACAAAACATGCTTGAAGTATTACAGAAAATCATAACAAAGAATCTGACTTGCATATTGTTTGTTAAACCAAGAGTAAACTAGGCCTGTGCTGTCGTCCCCGACAGCAAGCGTATATCGGCGAAACGGCCCCATACGTCTGCCCCATACGTCTGCCCCATACGTCTGCCCCATACGTCTGCCCCATACGTCTGCTCCATACGTCTGCTACAACTAGCACCAACAGGCACCTTAATCAGACATTGTGTGATTTCTATAGGATTTAATATTGTTAATGAGCAATTAAGAGGCCTCGCTCCCAAACCATGTTAAACATGGGAAGGGTCTATTTTACTTTTTTGATTTGTCTGGATGTTTGTGAAGAATGTTTTTGCCAAATTTTGTAAAATTCTCTAAAACTACATTCTTCTTTCAGTCTATAGGGGGCGCTATAGAGGTAACTGCCATCATATTAGTCAGATTTGTTCAGGGCCGGGGGGTCATTAGGTATTTCAGGTTTGAGTCAAATCGG
>JAVQKC010204641.1:0-34462 GCA_036025475.1 Philypnodon macrostomus | reverse complement strand
AACCTGATCTTCCAGATGATTTAATTAAAGCGTTTTTACAGTACCAAACATCAAATGCCAATCTAGAGATAAAAATTGATTTTTAAACGGTTAAAGGCATATTGGCCCCTTTAACGCCTATCCTTTATGTGTTTTGTCTTCATGCAGGGTGAGTGCTCCCAGAGGTGCTACAACATCTTTGTGCTAGAGACGGTGTGTGTCGGCTGGTTCTCCTTGGAGTTCCTGCTGCGGTTCATCCAAACGCAGAGCAAATGCATGTTCTTGAAGACACCACTCAACGTGATCGACGTGGTGGCCATCTTGCCGTACTACATCACCCTCATCGTGGACTCTATTTCGGTTGGAGGGAAAACTGGTGGCAACAACTACCTGGAGAAAGTTGGACTTGTCCTCAGAGTTCTCAGGGCTTTGAGGATCTTCTACGTTATGAGGTTGGCTCGGCACTCCTTGGGCCTTCAGACGCTTGGTTTGACGGTGCGCCGATGTACCAGGGAGTTTGGTTTGCTACTACTGTTCTTGTGCGTAGCCATGGCGCTCTTTGCTCCGCTGGTCTTCTTGGCCGAGAGCGAATTAGGCGCCAAGCAGGAGTTCACAAGCATCCCGGGAAGTTACTGGTGGGCGGTGATTTCCATGACAACAGTGGGATACGGGGACATGGTGCCGAGGAGCATCCCGGGACAGGTGGTGGCGCTAAGCAGCATCCTGAGTGGCATCTTGCTAATGGCGTTCCCGGTTACATCGATCTTTCACACATTTTCGAGGTCTTACATAGAGCTGAAGGAGGAGCAGATCCGGGCACTGAGGCAAAAGCCCGATTCGCAGGACTCCACCAAGTCTCAGAATAGTGAGGACTCCCAAGAGATAGACAGTTACCATGGCGTCATCGAGCCCACAGCCGCAATCGCACACAGAAGGAAGTCCATGGCTGCGCAGAGGGCAGCAGAACTCAAAGCAGCTACTTAACAATGGACGCAAGACATGATCAGGTCAAATAGAGCAGTATGGTTCTGTTCAGTAACACAATTATTAAACGTTTAACCAATTTTTTTCCCTAATATTTACAATGATTGTGTTTGATTGCTGTTGGATTTTCAGAAAACTGTTCTGAAAATGATCTACCTCTAAATGCAATGAAATATTACAAATTCAAATTTAGGGGGTGGTACCAACATATAGACGTACCACTTTCAAAATATATATCCAATCAGAGTGACGAAGCATGATATAAAGCCTGTGCCATTTGCAGATGATTGGTTGATTCTTGGACTGGTAGGAATGCTGGATATGAAAAGGAGAGGTTCAAAAGTAAACCCACTTTTCTCAAGGTGAATGGGTATGGTGGACCAGGCTTGCTGATGCACCAAACAAAGGGCTTTATTGTTGGGTTCTGCTTATTTATGGGGCGGCAGACGGTTCGCCCAAGCCCAAGCGTATACTGTCGTTGTGTCCCTGGGCAAGACACTTAACCCACATTGCCTCTGAATGAAAGTGGTTGTGTGATTGGTGTTTGGTGGTGGTCAGAGGTGGCAGACTGGCAGCCAAGCCTCTGTCAGTGTGCCTCAGGGCAGCTGTGGCTACACAAGTAGCTTACCATCACCATGTGTGACTGTGGAATGAATGAATAATGTAATTGTAAACCGATGCATTATTATTATTATAATTTAAATAGTTTTGTTTGCTTATTATTCTCCCGCTGTTTCATGGGATTATCCCACTGTGAAACACCAAAAAAGAGGCCTAAAATCCCAGCCAGTCAGTTCCGTTACTTTTGGACCAATTATAACTGTTAACATTTAAATCTGGCAAGCTTTATGCAATATTTTGTTTCCCCCGATTGGTTGACCGTAACTCCATAATGAAGAATAAAACGCTTCTGTCCCAGACTGCACTTACGTTGGCTTACGTGAACTGTACTTCTTGGTGGAACTGTCAGCTTGAATGGAAGCCAGCATTTAACTTCAAAATGCACAACCTGAGGATTCTAAAGGGAAACAAATCTCAAGATCTCTGGTTTGATTGCGTGGAGCACTTCAAAACTGACATTTACAAAGACTTTTCAGAGATTTTGTCGCAAAGATGACTTTAAAAGACATTACAAAATTCATCATGGTGACTGTTGTACCACTGACTGTGACTCAGACTTGGAAAATCTGAACCGAGGTTAACCATTGAAAACACAGAAAAAGTGTTACAATGGATGAGTAATGTGGCCTTCAGTATATCTGCATTGCCAGTCTTTATCAATTATTAAGTATATTTACCATTAAAGCTCAAACTAATGTAATGACTTTATTTTTTGCTAGTGGAGACCAACATTTATTTATTTCACAAATCACACAATTACCATTAATAATTAGAATGTCAATGGCTGTTCAACAGATAATGCCATCCCATCAATGGAGCATCAGGATTTGGTGGAGATTGTGGCTGGGTACAGGATCTGCTCAAGTCAACTCTGCTCAAGAGTTTCCTTTTGTTAGTACGACCTCTAGTTACATACATTTAGGCAAAATCCTTTGATAAGTAACCATGACTAAGACGTAGACAAATCAAGCCTGTGGTGGACACTCTTGGGGCAGGTTAAATTCAGCAACACTTTTTGTTACAGGAACAGTAAACATACAGTTGCCTATGGGGGATATATGAGGAGTACTTAAAGGGGAACTATGCAACTTTTCACTGTTTTGGTCACATTTCCCCTTCACAGAGCTCCCCCTACAGTTTCAGAGAATAACTGTCAACAGAAAAAACACAAGGAATATAGACTTTATACATAGACTGTAGACGATCATAAAGCTACTGTTCAACACAAAAACACCAGGTCTGTGTCAGTTTTGCATCTGTTTATTTCTCGGAGCTCTCTCCATTTTTGGTTTTGGCGAGACCTGTGACCTGACCTGAGACTTCCAGGGACATTCATCCTTGCAAGTAAGCTTCATTCACCCTATAACAACTCATTTAGGATCACAGTGACTAAAGTTTTTTAATGTAAAAAGTCGCATAGTTCCTCTTTAAAAAGGCTTGTGTTAGCTATGGGGGGATATATGGGGATATATGGGGATATATGGGGATATATGAGGATATATGGAGCTATATGGGGATATATGGGGATATATGGAGATATATGAGGATAAATGGAGCTATATGGGGATATATGGGGAGTATTTAAAAAGGCTTGGGACCGGCATCTCTCCAGTTCAATATAACTAATAAAGGTAATATTTTACTTGATGTAGTTACTAGATGTAGATAATAACTACTAAATAACCGGCCCAATACAATTCAGTACTTTCTTTTTCTGATACTGACTGTTTCGAACTGTTTTTCTGTGAACAAGGCATGCCTCATTTAACAACAAAAAATGTTATAGTTGTCTTTTCAGTTTCCATAGCACTGCCAAAGTTCGGTTCATTATTTTCAAGTGTTATCTGCATGGCTATAGAAAAGACAACTATCTGTTCCATGAAGCAGACCATTATAATGAAACAGTGTAAAAACACACATAAGCATAGAAGCCACTAAAACGGCTCATGTCTGTACTGAGTCTATGCTCCATTGATGGAATAAGGTTGTTGAGGATAAGTCTGAATCACCGTCAGTCAAAATGAGACTTTCAAAACAGCATGAAAACAATACTCATAATAACCACAACATGTAGGTTTTACAAAGGCTCTGTGTTCAAACTATTGTCTTTTGAGGAGTGAATGGAACCATGAAGAGCTGTAAAAAAAACAAAAACTCCTACTGGAATGGATCTGTGTTGTGTGTTATAAATGCGTAGCCTGAGGAGAAGTCTTTTTTGCAAAAATAATAAAGATTATAATAAAGTCCCCGTGGAGTGGCTTTGATTTGACTCTTTTTTTAAACAAACTGTACTGGAAATGCATAAACCATGAGCAACATTTCGTCAGGTTCTATCTGGCATTTTTTGGCAAAATTAACTTATAATATAATAATCTATAATATCAAGCCTTGACTTTTTAAAGTGGATTTACTCAAAAGTGGTCAGAACGCAGATAGAACCTTTTTCTGTCATGCCCATTATAAGCTCAGATCTTACAGACAACACCTTTAATAGTTTAAAAATGTAATCGTCAAAATAATTACCGACAATCATTCAATCTTTGGATGTTAGGGGGAAACTGGAGTATGAAATTGGAATAGAAAATATATACATATTAGTATTGGCAGTTTGGAACGCTAGGTCACAGATTTAGATTTTTGGACGAGGTGGAAGTAAAATAATAATGCTTTGTAAATGATTCTGAGCTTAAATGCCAGCCTGTATGTTCCATCTTTAGTGCTTAGCCTAACAATGAGTACGTTTTAACGGAGGTTTCTCATCAAAACATCCTCTGGCACCGCCTCTGCCATAACTGAATTAAGTATGAATGCCACACTTAACATTTGATCTTATGGAGTGCTTCACTGAATGCATCAGATGTACACCTCCTTAAAGTGGTTTTGATGTGTTCATTTGCATTTGAAAAGGCTTGAGATAGGTGACACCCTTAATGCTCACATCACAAGTCAAGAAGGAGTTGAAAGCCAGTGTCAGCCCTGAAAACGCCACCATTTTGGATTGCATTCCTCCATTACTTTAAGGCCTCTTTGTTTACAGGACCAGGAAGCTGGATTCTGACAACCTACATAAAAATATCATTAGTTATAGTATTATTTCACGCAATATTTTTTAAAGATATCTTGATCTTTTGGAATCTGGATCTATATCCTAATCTGGATCTTGGATATCTGGATCTATCTTGGAAAATGGAGATGCAGAAAATCATGTAGAAGAGAGCTGGGCTAGACTGCAAACTGTCTGGATTCAAACCCATAATACCCAGGTCTGATGTGAGTTCTGCATATGCACTATATCTCTACCAACTAAGCTAAAAACAGCACCAAATAAAAGCTTTTTGTCTGTGTATATCCTCTGCTGGCTCCACAGCCATTATCTGGAGCAGTGATTAGCCTGATGTAAAAGTACAGCACATTACAATTGCTGTACATATTATTTGCTTCATAAGGCCTGTGCCCACAGCAGGCCACAGCGGAAGGTTATTCTTCTATTGACTGACGTCATGTGAGCCAGAGCTGCACTGACAGCCACCACAGAGGACCCTCCAACGTGACACAAACATCTCCATCATGTTCAAGGGCCTCTCTCCACACTCCGTTAGCAGAACAAACAGAGTTCTCCTGGGCATAGGATGGAGGTTTAAATGTGCTATAGGTGTAGGTAAGTATAATTGTTGCAAAGTAAACTGTGAATGCATTTTTGAGAGTTGGATATAATTTACAGTATAATCCTGATATGAACAAGTGAAGTGGGTAATCTGTCATGATTAGCGTTTTAATGTAGTCTCTAGAGCAACAACAAATAATAATTTTTGAGTACACACAAATTCTGATTCTGCCAAGGGACGGACTAAAGTAAAGTATAAATCAGTATTTTGTACAGGTTTAATATATAGTCTGTTCTAAACCCACTTCTCAATTCTAATAAAGTGAACAGGCCAGGCTAGTAGTGACTACATACGGAAGCAAATGTAATTAACTTCAGACATGAAGCATCCAGTTCCACTGATCCTTTAATGTAAAACAAAAATACAAATTAACATGTGGCAGTCAACAATAAAATCTTGGTCATGGCATTTTGTTAACAAAATCAGTAAAACATATATTGGCCTTTAATAAAATGCAAACAAAAATACAGAAATAACATGGATTGAGAAAACGTTGATCTTTTAGATTTCTCACACAACATAACAGTCAACATTGAGTGAAAACAGGCCAAGCATACACACACATACAAGGAAAGGATAGCAGAAAGAGGGAAAGATATTCATATGACAGTCACAGTCACTCCAGCTGTATGTGTGATTCGAAATACTTGGTAAAACTTGTGCTGGAACAAACCTATAAGTTCCCTTTTGTTTTGAGGCTTGGAGGAGGACAGATCCTCTATCCTGACAGGCGGTCTCCTCCTGGTCTGACATTTTTCTCCCCAGAGCCACCTTTCAAATCCAATACAAAAAAGACCCTGCTGTGTCACACTTCCTGAAAAAGGAAATGAGATTCTTTGTGACAAAATGCTAATGTACGCTGACCAGCTTGTAGCTAAAGTAATATGATGAACATAATAAGCCAGCCAGGCGCCACTTCCTGCTAATATGGTGGAGTAGAGATCAAGCCGCCTCCACATCTGGAGAATCTGTTGCAAGCTTTCCATCTACAAATGTGTGATTCTGCATTGTTTTTGTGATTAGCAATCTTCACAGCATATTGGCATTGTAACATGGCAGAAAGGGATAGTTGCAAGGTGGCTCACATCACATGAGTTCAGAAAGTAAATGCCACTAAATGCAGCATTATTATTACCACAGATTTCAAGTTTGTAATTCCATAGCTGCTTCCAACAGAGACGACTGGCTTCACAAAGATGTTTAAGATCAGTTATACTGGACATTGAAGGTTCTGTAAACAATGGATGTATCAAACTACAAGGATCCAGAATGATTACTGCCTACTTATTGAAATTAATGGGAGTTTCTCATTGGCACATATTGTCTTAATAAAAGTCCCAGTCAAAAAAAATAACAGTTGAGTTTTTGTGAACTCTAGCTTCTTTGTGAAACCAGTTGAGCCATTGTTAGATAAGCTGAACAGTAACCTGACCTAATGCCCAAGATTTTTGCACATAATTTCACACATCACTGATAATGTATTTGAACAACACTGCAAAGTAATTTTTAGATTTTTGGCATAATACCAACAGCTTTAGGATTAGCTGAAACACAATGTCTTCAAAGACAAATCTCCATTGGCTGAGAACAGTTTATTTTGTTACATTATGTCCCAAGACACACACTGTGTTCAGGCTCCAAGCAGAGTTTGTCACCAAACGTTCCTTGGATCTTCCACATGTACAGAAGCCAGGTGTTTGCCTGGTTCCCCGTGATTGCATTGACTTTACATCAATGAAAGTCTTTATTTTACACTGGCTTCAGTGTCTTCAGGACAGGGCCATAAGACCAACCAGTGGAAGACAGACCAGCATTACTCCACTGTATTAGAAAAACAACAATGAACAAATACCAGTTTGTACATTCATAAATTGATTGATTGATTGTGGCATCACCATCTCAACCAAAATGTCACTTCACCCCCCCTATATGGCCCAGTTTGATAATACTTGTATGACTCTTTGAAATGAAACACCCTGCAGTGTTTATGTGACATAGAAACAAAAGAACACAAATTTTCATAATAAAATATATGTGCATATTAAAAGGGTGCTGCTCATGTTCGAAAACTGAACACTTTGTGAAGCTGTATTAAAAAGTTGTATAAAAAACTACCATAAAATCAAAATGTGACCCTAAAATAAACTGTGTAACGGTGAATAGTGACACCCCCTTTTTTATGTTTGTGTTCACCACAGACATTAGTGATAATTTGATGGTGACTTATATATATATATAAATAATCAAAACACTGATATACTATAGTCTGGAAGTTTCCTAAAATATTAAATTGCATAAAAAACATGAATGCCTACGGTGGACTACCTGACCCTCTACTATGATGTAAAATAGGTAATAATTTTATTCATAATTCATAATCATTATTATTTTACTTTGGTTCCCTGCCCAGGCCTCTACAGAAACATCAAGTTTGTGGGCTACCACCATGATCAATTTAAACTTATTTTTGAGCCCATGCAAACTCTGATTTGATGTTGCTATAGAGACCAGAAGCGGGACTAAGGTATAATAATATTTCTGACCTTTACATCATAGAACAGGGTCTCAACATCAAGCATCTTTATTTTACTTTTAGGAAACCGTGGGACTACATTGTATTGTGGTAGACAACTCAGAAGATGCTTATCATGTGTCCTGTAGCTGTTTTGCAAATGAGAAAAAAACACTTCATAACCCATATCTGACACTGAGTCTATCACTAATATATACCGTCTATGGATTATATTACTGGTAATGCAGCAAGAGATGTAAGGCAGAGGGGTCCATGCAACAATCATTAGCATATGTGGACGACAAGAGCGGCCCACGGTTTCCTTGAGTGTGGAGATTAGATACACTGTATATAATCATGTGTGTGCATAATACTTCATGCACAGGTAAATCAAGGGTATATGTATATTGTCTGCATTCCTAAACAATAGCAAGCAGTCACTCAATTTGAACATGAATAAAATGATTAGTCCTTCAAACAACACGTGCCTTATTCATGGCTGTTTTGTGTCTTCATAAACTCTGAAAGTGGCCAGCCAGCAGCCTTTTTACAATATTTTGGTGGCTTGCAGATAGTTCTAGATATCCACAACTCCAGTGTGCTTTGATATCTGTAGAAAAAAAGGCCCCTTCACAAAGCTTTGGCACTGGTGGTGAGGGATACGGTGTGGGACAGGGGCTTCTGGGGGTAGAGGCTGTAGTAGTAAACCTGGAACAAAATGGTGACGTCCACGAACACTTGAAGCAGACCGCAGATCCAGAACTGGACCGGAGCCTGGGTCATCAGGAAGTAACCAGTTTTGAAAGTGTCGCCGCTAGTCCACATCAGAACCATCTTGATGCTGAAAAAAAGAAAATAAATAAATTGTGGTTTAAAGTTAAAGTCTACGTTTGAAGGTGTAAATGATGCCCTCCCCTTCACTCTTCCTCTCCTTCACGGTCTCACACAACCCAAAAAGACGAACGAGCAGTGGTCCAAAGTTGACTTTTATTTATTTAAACTCAAAAATAAAAATAGCTGTAAATAAGCTGTACATTTTGAAATAAAACTCCCTCGCATTATTCCTTCTAGCAATCATCTAGCGTTATAATACAGCCCACAGAGGGTCTCAGAGTCTCATTTTAAACTCTTATAATACAGCCCACAGAGGGTCTCAGAGTGTAATTTTAAACCCTTATAATACAGCCCACAGAGGGGCTCAGAGTGTCATTTTAAACTCTTATAATACAACCCACAGAGGGTCTCAGAGTCTCATTTTAAACTCTTATAATACAGCCCACAGAGGATCTCAGAGTCTAATTTTAAACTTTTATAATACAGGCCACAGAGGGGCTCAGAGTCTCATTTTCTCAGATGACAGCTGGTATGCTGTACTTTTAATTATTAGTTAATTATTCATTTGCGCAAATACGAAGTAACAAAGTAAAAGAAAGTACTGCAGCTTTAATTTTACAATAGAGGCGTGATGACCACCAATCACACAACAACAATCATTCATAGGCAATGTGGATTAAGTGTCTTGCTCAAAGAACACAGCAACAGTAGACATTGACAAACAAACCAGGACTAAATCACAGAAATGTAGCACACAGTTAGAATAGACCTCTCAGAATGACATCTAGCTTTAAGTTATTTTTCCATTGTATGAATTCAATTAGTTCACCAACAGTGCAGCTAATGACAAAAGAAAAAAGGAGGTCAGAGACATTCAATAGGAGTTCAGCCAAGCTGGAAATGGGAAATTTACCACAATAACTATGGAACATGTAAATAATGCATCTTCTCAGGCTACTGTATATTCTGTATGTTGGATGTTTCTGGGTTGCAGGATGCTAGGTTGAAGTTTGTAGCTGACTTTTTGAAAGGCATATATGGCTTCTGCTTCTTGTTTATGATCCCGCTTTGCTACAAAGGTTTTTTGGGGGGATATTTCTTGCTGAGTTTCAGATTCTACAATGGGATGATGTAATACCCTCAGATTGGGGGCAGGAGCCAGAATTCTGTATTAACTCTATGGGATAAGAACTAAGATATAAGAAATATCCCTCCAAAAAATCCACAAATGTTGAATCTGATCAGATTTATTAGTTACCCCCCTATCCTCCCCGGGCGCTGCTCTGCTGCTGCCCACTCCTCCTGACAGGTCGACCCAGCGGCATTGAGGGTGGGTCAAATGCAGAGGTCAAAAAAAGGTCAATAAAATCCAATTTAATAAAAATACCTATCCAACCAAACTACAACAGTATTTTTTCTGCCCCCCCATCTCCCATTAAAATGTATATTTATAGAATGTTGTAATGTCACCCAGATGCGACCCAGAAATATAGCTGAAAAATTCGGCTTTATACACAGAACATGGTCTAAATATAGAGAAAAGAAGGCAAGGTGTTCAAGTGTAGCAGGCAAAGGGGACGACATGTTTTCAGCAGTTTCTCTGCCGGAGGAGGTAGTGCACTGGTCTTCAATTTCAGACAGTCCACCTTCTGACTGACACTGCTCCCTAGAGTGAGGGTTACTGTGCGTTTTCTTTACAAACTTTATTCTTGTGTGCTGGAGGCAAGGATATCTGTAGACTATGCATCACAAATACACAGTCCTGATGAGACGTGTGGCTCCTAAAGCACGCGGCCCACAACACTACGAGCACATGCTGAGACATTTGAAATCTTCTCACTCAAGCGTGTCTCTTTGGTCGGTCAGCACTATTTGAAAATGCTTGGCAGGGGGTTTGTTTGCCGCTGAGACGTGTTACAGGGTTGATTCATTTCCCTAGCGGTGTCAGATTGAGAAGAGGAATCAGTTAGGGCCAGTGCTCATATAGTCACAATGGCATTGTTTTTTGTGGTCGTTTTATTTTCAGTTTTAGGATTTTCAGGATATTTCTCGTAAAAGTGCATACTTTTACATACATGTCTTCTTTATTAAACTGTTTTAGAAGGATCTTTTGGTAAGACAGGAGCGTTTAGCTGCTTTACATGTTTTGACTACTTCCTGGAGTCATCGTCCAGTAGTTTTAGGGAACACCGCCCCCACTGTCTGATGTCTTGTCCAGGAGCCCAGTTGTGAGACAGGGTGCACGCTCCCTCAACCCTGTTCATGGTCCTTGGTGCACGTTTCCTTATTTCAGGCTTAGCTGGCGATGACTACAGGAAATAGTCAAAACATGTATAGCAGGTAAAACAATGCTCCGGTCTAATCAAAAGAACTTATGTTATATGTTAGATCTATTAAGTAAGAGCAAACTTTTTTGTGTGTTTTATATTTTGAGATTTAATTGACAGTGTGCTCCTGCCTCTCAGTGTGGAAACTGCCCTCTTTACATGTTTTTTTTTCCTCTGGGTACTCTGGGTGTGAGAAGAACTGGTAAATCTAAGACAGTCACAACGCATACGTATCAGTGGTTAGGGTTAGGGTTAGGGTTAATAGCACACAACTAACTGTATATGTAGAAACTTGGTCTGATGTTTCAGTAATCTCTTTCATATTTACTGATTGTCACTAATGCTATTTTCCTTCAAGAGGGGTGAGAATCAGAGTGCACAGCCTATTTGAGTTTTGTTTCAACTTTCTAAGATACACACAATTTGCCATCTCAAATGCCTTGGTGCTCTCTGTAAACTATGCATTCCAATAAGTCTTCTTGCTCTTTGTACGGTATATAGTGGTATATACTGTAGGGATGTACCAATATGAAATGTCTTGGCCGATACCGATTCTGATATTTCAATTACGAATTTGGCCGATACCGATTCCGATGCCGATATTCTGTAAATGTGTTTTAGTCGGCTAGGTCCTTCGAAACAAAACAAAAAATCAACATATAAATAACAGCTTTTATTGTTATTTATTAATCCACAAATATTTTTATTGAATTGTGTGCCCCTGAATTTAGACTTTCCCAATTGTCTTTTCTTACTGTCTGTTTCTAAACCTAAGTATTAGAAGTTATCCGTTAAGAATAACAGATTAACATCCGTCTGTAGAGGCCAATCCCAATCAGTCAAAATTGTTATTTTTTTCATTTGTTTTGCTGTGACTGTCCAGCAAGTGCTTTCCATCTGCTGCATACTCTTCTCTTTTTACATTTTTTTACATAAATTTTACATACATGTTCAAACATTCATCCAGTAGATGTGCTGACGCCAACAACAGATTTGAGCTTCGAAGCTGTGCCATAGGAAACATGTTTGTCAATGAAAGAGCAGGATAAAGAAAGCTGTCAGAAACCCAGCCTCTGTAAGCCTCTTTACACATGTAAAACAGGGATAAAGTCTCATCTGCTGTCTGTCTGTGCCCATGCATTGTACAAGCACAATCTTCCTCTGAAATATTCATGCTTAACCTTAGCGATTATATATTTTTAGATTTAGATTAAATACTGAAGGTCTCAAGAAGATCATAACAGAGCAGGGATCTCCTAATAAGAAGGGACAATGGAAAAAACAGGAGTGTGGTCAGTAGGCACCATGTTCTGTATATTACTAAGATATATAGAGAGAAAACTGGAGCAAATGACCAACAACTGTTTCTGAGATTGACCATTTAGATTTACATTGGAGAATTTGAACTGACATACTCAAGCTGCAATTGGCTGTTGATGGTGCACCATTTCTGGCACTAGAATGACAACACACAAACCAATGTAATGCTAACAATACCTCATTATACATAGGAGCCTGCCAATTGATCCTAACAGTGCTATGGCAAAAACAATCTCTGCTCAATGTCATTACTTTAAAATCAAGTGAGCCATCTCTAAATATTCACATTTTCAATTTGTATTATTCCGAAATTGATGTTTGCAGAAAGTACCCTCCTTGATGAACGACATCACACCAGCAAGTGGCATGTTGGCTGATTATACACCATTATATTATGGAAGTATTTGTACATGTGGCAAATGTGACATAATAAGGAACCTAGGGCTGAACAAGTTTGGGAATACATCTAGAATTTTTTCAAGATTCAATTTGCAATCGGGCAAAGTATGTGCAGGTTAGAGGCTGTGAAATATACCTGACTTCCCAATTTCAACCCAAAAAGGCCAACTTCCTGTTTGTTGTAGTGTGGGTCCATAATAATATTTTATGTTGGGTACAATGTGGAGAATCACTGTACCAAGTTTCATTGCTCTCTGCCAAAGTAAGTGTCCAGTTCAGCGTCTTCATGATATGTACCTGTGTGCAAAAGTTGAAAAAGATCCAGCACAATCTTTTTGAGTTATTGCGTTCACAATTTTGACCCATAGTTAATTAATTAATATTCATTGTAGAAGTACCCAAATCGATACAGTTCGGCGTCTTCATGATATGTACCTGTGTGCAAAAGTTGAAACTGATCCGGCAATTCGTTTTTGAGTTAACGCGTTCAAACATACAATCTGCGGAGGTGAACGCGGGCCGACGTGATTCCATAAGATCGTTGTTTCGCCGATATAATTATGGCTGCACAATCATAAACCTGAACTGCTAAACTTCCACAAGAATCACATGCCTCTCAGAACATGTTTGTAGAGGTGACACCAATAAGGTAAGCAGGTTTTTTGAATATTATTTTGTATTGTGCAGAGGATATTATATTTGCTATTTGCCAATTGTGACCATTGCAATTTCGACTAACTGTGCAGCCCTAAATGAAGCAACATCTAAAAGAACAAATCATGTATAAAGACACCATGGTGAGGTGCTTGTACTGATAGATGCATGTAGAAATAAGGAATAGAATAAAAAGATTTGTTAGATAGATTTCCCAGGCAGTCGGGGCCCTTCTGTGTGGAGTTTGTATGTTCTCCCTGTGCCTGTGTAGATGTCCTTCGAGAACTCTGGTTTCCTATACCGCTAAAAACAATTTGGACCAGTACTCCCTTGTAAATGAATCTCAGTGAGACCTTCTTGGTTAAATAATGGTCAAATACATTATTTACACAACACACAAAACACATATCATTGTCTTCTCTCAGCTTCTTCAAACTATCAATTTCATTCAAAGACCCTCTTGACTATACCTGAATACCTCTATATAATATCACTGACTATTTGATTTGTGGATAGACTGAACACATATTGTGAAGACTTTGATCTCCCTGACAAGAAGCACAGGGGTGAGAGCCACCACCATCACCAGTACGTCCCAGTATCTGTTATTGTGTGGGGACAGTCTAAATAAGGCTCTGGCAGGCTTATCTAACATAGTGGGATGGCGCTCAACAGCAGTGCCTTATATGGCTGCTCTTGGCTGTGAGTGTGTCCCATCTCCCTGTTGCCTGTGTGTTGTGTTTTCTGTGCTTTATGGCAGGCTGGACAGTATCAGTATGTGGCTCTGGCTCCAAAGCAGCACCATGCTAACAATAGCAGCAGAAAAAGTATTCACTAATAAACAGCCCATGCACTGTTTGTATGTGTGACAGTGAAAAGTACCCATGTGTGGTCTGCGTTTTCTATAGGTCTTGAGGTGGATGTTTGATGATGATGTTGAATCTACTCAGACATGGGGTGAACATGCAGACACACAGGAAGGGAAATGATATCTATGTCATGCACTCATTTAAAAGAAACCATTGAACTGTTTTTTTTTTTAATGAAAATGTTCTATTTTGCATAGATGAATATTAATGTGTCTGGAATTAAATTATTTTTTAAAACTGACTTTTTACTTTTACCAAACAAACAAGCCAAACACATTGAGTTTGCACCATGGGATATCACACTTTTTATTTCTTGCCATCAGCTTTTGCACCATTAAGTAACTGTCTTTCTACAAGAAACTAGCTCTATTCAACAAGTTCCTTTAAACTCCATTATATTAAACCAGTCAAGGTGAGTGCACAAAATACTGCTGCTATCAGGCGTGTATGCATTTAAGTATCCACCACATGTACATCCTGCGAACTCTGTGAACATTGTGTGAGATATTAGTGTCATAAAAAACATGTAAGGTGATAAACAATGGCAAAATGACTTTTACTTTTACTCTTTAGCAGAGGTGTGTAGTAATATTTATTACAGTTACATTTACTTGAGTAACTTTTGAAATAAATAGTTCTTCATAGAGTAACTTTACTGCACAATACTTTTTACGTTTACTTGAGTAATAATATTTTGAAATAACTGTACTCTTACTTGGGTAAAATCTTGGAAATCTAGAAAGAGTAAGAGTATTTTTACCACCTCTGTGTGTCATGTAAGAACAGCTTTATGTATGTATAGGAAAATGTTATGTTTATCTTTTGAAAATATCAAAATCTGTTTATTAAATAATTATTTTTTTTGCCAGATTATCAGAAAATTAAACAAATAATCACATTACGCTCAAACAGTTACTCAGTGAGCAACTATTTGAAGTGTTTCTGATTGTCTTAGGTGAGTTTGAGTGTCATGTAAATGTACAGTAAAGACAATGCTTGGTATACTAAAGTTATTTTGATTTCATTTTTCATGCACATTACTTATTGTCTGCTTTGGAACATGCAATTAAATGTAACTGTAAAAAAGGACAGAATAAAAAAACTAGTAAGTTCAAAAGTGTAGAGCAGAAATCTAGTGTGCACCTGCATGACTGTGTTCCCTTTGCTTTCATCTCACGCTTCAGACCCCGGGTCAAACAAAGGTCAGGAACGAGACAGATCTTTTGTAGTTTAACAAGTGGAATAGTTACATGTATGGAATAATAAATAAATCAAAGACACTGGCCTTGTATACACATTAAGACACCTGGCTGATGTAAGCGTTGTTGTTAAATGATGGTTTCAACAACAACACTCTATCGACATGTGTTTATTTGTCTACCTCCGCAAAAAGCACTTTCACTTTTCCCGGTGTAGACTCATTTAGTGTAGCGTTAGTCAGTTTTAGTTGGAACTGGTAGGATTGTGTTCTCAGAAAAGCTTGGGGATTTTTTTTTGCTTCTGCAAGTTGACTTAAAGCTGCAGTACCTGATATTGATATTGACTTTGAGACCCTCTGTGGACTGAATTATATGTTTTTTTGTTTTTCGAGCGCAGGGACACTTGTTTTCAACCAATCACACGCTTCCTTAGGACAGGAGCATTGTTTATTTATCAAGAACAAAAATCTATCGGGAATAATGTGAGGGAGCTGATGTTTTGTTTGAAAATGCTAATTAATTTTCCAACTCTAGACCACTGCTTGATATTTTGATACTTCCTGGTTTGTGTGAGACCATGACAGAAGGTGGGTAAAGGGGAGCACATCATTTTTTTGTTTTTGTTTTAGTTTTTTCCTGCACAAAATCAGGGACTGCAACTTTAAGCATGTGATTGAATACTCCTTGTGTCAGATCAGTCTGTACCACATACGTCTAAAGGGGGACGATTGCGTCCAGTTTCAAACTACATGAAATCCACTTAATTTGAAAGCGTGACCTTTATGATCGATCCATAACATTGCTGGCCCCCAGTCTCCATCCTGCAGCTGTAACCATGGGGCCGGACTGTAATAGTGTTTTATGATATTCTTTTTTTTTTTCTTTCTTTTTACTGTGGACCAGTCTCGTACCTATTATAGAGGAGCCGTTACACTTTCCGGATGTAATAAAAGCGATAATTTTAACTGAGCACAAAAGAAGAAAATTACTCTTCATTTTAGCAGAATTCCACGTCAATTTTCTTTGCCGGTAGACCTTTACAGGGAGCTATTATGCTAACTAGACTTTTCTAAGCTCATTCTCATTTTCCTTGTCAAAAACATAGAGTTATATTTTGTTTAATTCACATATATTCTGCAATCTTTTATGCTGGGGTGCTGATCTTCTCATGAGCTGAAAAGACTTGTTTCCCCCCCTTTTTTTTTTAAACAGAAAGGTGAAGAAAAAAAAATAAAAATCTTGCTACAACATTCTATGGTTTGCATTGTCTGTGGTAGGGAAGTGGGCATAGCTAGCAGGGAGAAATGGGACCTTAAATGGCCTTACCATGAGCTTTTTTTTTGCCAATTTAGAAGTATTCAAAATGTATTTAAAGCTGCAGTACCTGATGTGTTTGAGAAATTACTCAGTTAATAGTACAGCATACCAGTCATCTGAGAAAAACTAAAACTCTGAAACCCTCAATTCTCAATGCATTTGAATGGCACTTTTAGCTTGAGCAGCTACTGAGGTGGCTCGGGCATCTTTTTCGGATACCCCCTGGACGCCTCCCTGGACATTCTGGGCATGTCCACTGGGAGGAGACCCCGGGGAAGGCCTAGGCCATGCGGGAGGGATTATATCTCTCAGCAGGCCTGGGAACGCCCTGGAGTCCCCCCCCCCGGAAGAGCTGGAGGAAGTGTCTGGGGAGCAGGAAGTCTGGGTCATCTCTGCTTAAACTGCTGCCTCCGTGACCCGGCCCGGTAAGCAGAAGAAGATGGATGGATGGCTACTTCTGGAACAATGGTATTCAAGAAAGGGCTGCTTAAAAACCGGCCCATTGTCGCCAATGGAGTTGTCATATACCTGCTCATCTCTATGGCTCTGGGTGGCACTAATGTGAGTCTCCTGGGACCAATTACTTCACAGCTAATGCCGACCTATACATTAGTTTAACCTGAGCAACAGGAACTACGTATATATGTAGACACCTGCACTCTCCAATCTCGGGCAGTGCGTCACCGGTGGAAACAGATTGGCTCAGAGTGCATGACAGAAACACACATAACCTGACACACATAACCTGGCAGACAGCATGATTCATCTCACTGCCCACTTGGGAGAATAAAGCAGCCACTAACGGCCTCTACTGAATATGTAAGTAGCCCGACTCTGCACGGAAGAAGTCAAGGTGATGCCAAGTGTGAAGCTTTACTAAATACAGAGGAATAGTAAAAGAAGTGGATGTAAAAAAAACACAAAAAGAACAGGTATCAAGTACATACAACTTAAAAACACTGAGTAAGGTCGAATTAATATCAGCTCAAATTTTTGGAATGTGTTCCAGACTGGATTTTTGGGGCTAAATGTTGTATTTTTTCAGTTGTATATCCCTCAGTTTTCATCTTATCTTCTGATTCTATTGCCTTCCCTGTGACAATTTACATCTATGCATTCACAGAGTTTACAAGTCAAAATATGCAAAGTGGCGATGCCGATGAAAGCAGTGGCCTCTCACTCACACAGGTGCTTTTAAAATGTTTAAATACCCCAAACTATATAAAGAATATATATTATACAAGTCAATGCACTCTGAAAGTGGCAGGTATACGCTCCTGAAGCAAGTTGAGCTGTTGCACTTCAAAATAACCAACTTAAAAATGACTTAACATTATTGCCATTGTAAGGTTTTTTTGGCCTTTTTGGCACATGGTTTAAGATGACTACTGTTTCTGTCTATCCATCTCCATCTGCCATTAACCGCAAATGAATGAATTGTGATAGTGCACATGTTCAGTTCAGTTTTATTGGTCTTACCATAGCAACAAGGTTCACTCTTGTGCTGATTTGAACTCTCCATCAACCTTTGTAATTACACTTTAACAGCGTGGCATCAAGCAAGAATCCTGCCACATACACACACAAACTAACAAACAAAACCTTGATTTTATTGCTGAGGTAAAGTAACCTAGCAACAGACAGTTGATAGTCAACAGGTTGAAACAGATGTGTACAAGACATAACGGAAATGACAATGGCCGGCACAAAAGGCTTTCTGAAAATATAATGTCTAAAAAATATAAATGTACAGACATGGCTCACTGGCAAGACAAAGACATTCATACCAATGTGAGAGAAAATATTGTCAGTAATAATTCATAATATTGAAGTTAGTGGTTGTCACGGCTTCAGACTGAAAGAGCAATTGCCTTTTTTGCTGCATTTTTACATTTCTCAGAACAAAATGAATGACCAATTTATGCCTATACAATACCTCAATATAGCTCAGTACAAGTATTGTATTTCATACTCAAGCTCAACAATACAGGAAACATATGCAATCAGCAATATTGTTGAGTTATTATAGAGCGACAATATACTTATGTTTTTTTCCTTGGGCCATTAATCTCCACGGTAATGTTGTGGCAAATACTGTAGCTACATTTTGAGTCACTGTCAAAACACATCTCACATCATCAGTTTTGCTTTACTGTGATGCAGAAACATTATTAATCAGAACATACTCAAATAATTAAAAAAAGCATACAACTTCTGAATTCTGACTTCTTGGAATTGGAACTTGAATTTGAAGCACGATTTATCAGCAGTTTGCACAATACAGAATTTCCAAATCATTTAATAAAAAAGAACTTCAAGTGCACTTCTTTCTCCTACAATTTCAAAACATTTCCATTAAACCCAATTGGACTTGATTCCCCGTTGCCAAAGCCATTTTATGTATCCAACTATGAAAAGCACCAGCCTACATAATGGGTTGATTACAGCCTTCCATCCATGCTACTTACACTTGCTTTGTACTCTTTGACGGAAAGCATGTTTACAGCCAGTCTCTGGAGGGTTGTTGCTAGGCATTGTGGGAAACCAATTGACTGGCCGTTGTCACGGAAAGTGCTGATTACAGAGCACAAAATAAATCCTAGGACACGTTGATTTGAGCGCATGAGGAGGGTCATATGACAAAGTAAGAGTTGTGGGGTTTACAAAGGCCCAGCATAGAGGCAGTCATGGTGGGTAAAGTGGACAGGCTTCACTGCTGGAGCTGTGTTATCTTTGAGCTACAGAGAGAAGAGGCGCAGAGAGGGGCATTGGCCGCTCCAAGACAAGACCCACACTGAGAGGTTTTTAATCCTCCGCATTCACAACTCTTCAGAGCACTTCATCAAATTAATCTGTTTTAATCTGTTTTAATTACTGAGAAAATGTCTATTAAAATTCACATTACAGGAGATGTTTAAGAATGCTATTTAGGATTGGGTCATGTTGTAACAAAAAAGGTAATTAACAATATGAGTTAACATAAAGAAAACTGGTCAACTTTAAAGGTGCAGTCCGTAACTTTCATAAAATAAGAAAAAGTTCAAATTAGAAATGCTTAAAATTGACTACTGTCTGTAGTGGCGAGGGGAGAGACTACATTAAAACTTGACTAGGCCCTTTCATAGTTTGGAAACAGAAAGTTCTAAATTCCAGAATGGAGGCAACTGGAGGAAAGACCATAATACGTTTTCAATGGAGAAATTAGCATCAGCCACAAAATATTGTAAATTAAGATGGTTTTGACAAATGACAACCACTCTGCTACATGTAGGTGATGTCAGAGCCTGGTTAGGAAACATTAGTGAATGTACCTCACATTGTATGTCCTTACAGGAATGTTGATGACCACAATATTTTGTTCATTGTATGTTCAGAATGATTCTATCCCTCACCACAAACCAGACTTTTCTGTAAAGTTAACTCACTTTTGCTCCAGTTGCCTCCATTCTGGAATTATGACAAACATTTTAAAGGGTCTATTTAAGTGTGTCTTGAGTGATAAATAAATCTACCTTATGAGATTCTTCACATATTAACAGATCTAGTACACACAGAGCAACATGTATACCTCTATATATGTGTGTGTGTCAGGGAGTTGATGTCCCAGTCTGGATGTAAAACCCTAAAAGATCTTGACCGAAATAAGAAAAGACGACATGAGGAGCCACCCATTTTCAGAATGTAGGAATATATAACCATAAGGAAAAATTGCATTCACATATTGAAATGTATCACACAAAGCTCACAAGGAGGAATAAGTAGGTTTAAAAAAATGTGTTAGACCCTGTGAAAAAGTAATGCAGAGATGTATGTATTCCTTTGTTCAGACAATGACATAACCGGCCTGTCCGTGATATGTTCTGATGCTGACGTGTTCTATGTTCTTAGGGGTTCAGACTCCTGCAGAGCCTATTCCCTTCTCTGTGTGAAATGTACTGTCCCCTTTATTATATATGCTCATTCAGTTTGAATGGAAAGTCTCTTCTGTATTATCTGCCGATGTGTAAAATTTACATTTCCTGACAGCCTAGTGTGGGTTTAAATCAGCATTCAGGGACATTTTAGAGAGGAAATTACAACTGGATACCCAAGTATGTGTTAATTAGTCCTATACTGAATCTAAAGTATCTTACTTGACCAACCCAGCCTATTCATGTATTTAACTTTTAGCGGAAGTGACTCTGTGGAAGAGTGCCTGTCAATGCGCAGAGGGTTGGCAGTTTGATTCCCGTTACTGTTGTGGCAGGCCACTTAACCCACACATGACTGTAGACACACATGACTGTTGTCTGCAGACCGTACCACCACCAGTGTGTGACTGTAGAGTGAAAGAATATAAGACTAAATTGTAAATGAATGCGCCATAAAAAGATCTATATAAATGGAATGCCAAATCCACATGGCAGCAAATCAATGCATTTAGTACATTTAAGTGACTTTGGGGTAGTTGTTGGTGCCAGGTTGGCCATTCTGAGCGGTCTTTAAAAAAAATGATGATACATAGAATGGAAAGAAATAATAAATTATGTTGATGGGCGACAGCAGCAGAAGACCCCATCAAGGCCATATACTGGGTCAACTGAGTAAAGTGACCATTATCCAGCATATTTTATGGATGTTCTGTTGTGGGGTCTTCTGTTACCCAGGCTCAGAGTGTATAGAACCGCCTCTCTCTATTATTTCCTTGTAACCTGACTTCAATAAAACCAAGATCTCCTAATCTTTACTGGCATGTCCGTTAGAGGGCGTCATTGCGCTCGTCAATGTGTCCTGTGATTCTGTGCGGAGGGGGAGGGGGGCGGTGCAATGATGTAGCTCGGGCTGAGAGCGTCTAGATCTGGCAAAGCTCGTCTCACACACTCGGAGCAGCGCCGTGGAACAGAGAGGCTGCCTGATGCCGCCGGCCTTTATCGGGATTTAACGCCTTCTGACGCCGCTGTCGCTTCTGGAGCTGGGACTATAGGACACGACACGATGCATCTCTCGGGGGTTCTGGTGTGGACGATGCTGATGGCGGCTCTTCAGGTAAACACTACATCACCAGTCTCCACCAGCGGAGCGGGAATAGCGGGGATGCGGAGCGGTTTGCGGGGGATAACGCAGCCTTCAGAGCTAGGGTGATAACGATTTAGTGTTGAGCCTAAATCGAAGCGACAATAGCAAGACATCAGAGCTAAAGCGACAGATTGCGCTAAATACAAATGCCTTTTGCTGTATTTGAGATGTGGATAATAAACATCCTTTATTGGAGCTTGAGTCTCGCCTTTTACGCACCGCTCACGGTGCTGTTTGCTCACAGTAACGGGCCGGTGTGTAAGCGGTCGTTTAGTCCAGCCTCGGTGCACTCAGCCCCGCCATAATGAGCGGAGTAACCCGGTGAACGAGCACAGACCGGGGTTTGTTACGCTCCAGATGATGGTAAAGGGATTTGACTGTGATTCGAAACGTGTGTCTGATTAACGTTTAGTGCGTTCGTGCACGAGCTGCTGAGAGCGTGCACATGACAGAATGGTGACCTATGGCTGTGAGAGGATAGTGGCACCTGACCAGGGCAGAGTTTCACACTGACTTCAGATGGGAGCTATAGGTGGTTTTGGTGGGACAGGAGTTTTAGGGACGGGGTGCAATAGTACTACATATCTACTTTACATGAAACATTCTTTTATGTGCACATCTATCCAGTAGCTAGAGTCACTGGCCACTTTATTAGGAAGACCTTGGCATCAGCACATTTACATTTCTTTATATCTGTCTGGCTTTGTGTCTGTACCAATGTAATATCAAAATTGTGTTCAACAGTAATTTAATCATGGAAGTGTATTGTGTGCATGTTACCTACGCCAAATACACACCAAATACTTTAGCCATTCTAATTCATGAATTCAAGAATATCACGTAAATCTTTGAGAACATACTGTATGGCAGACCAATTATCAAAACGTATATATTACAAAACATGATTAATACTGACTAAATGTATCATAAACCAAATACACGCCTCTCTATTCACCAGTGTCAGACACAACAGCTACAAACATGTTATTGCATTATAACAAAATCAATATTTTCTGTATATGTTTGAGTTCAGTTTAGTCCATTGTGTGCTATTTTAGTTCACTCTCCTTTTGATCCTTGCATGCATTTCATTAATGTATTTTTATCATACTAAATGACTATCACATGCTCCTGTTTAGAGCTTTAGGTGTAGTCGCACCTTGTTGGTTTGGCAAAAATAATGTAAAATTGCCCAATGCATAAGGTGATTTCAGGGGTACGCAGATCCCCTTTTTCTGGATTCTCATGATTGACTTAATGCAATGTAATGAAAAGCTACTCAAACCGAAAGCAAATGGCCAGTTAATGTATTTGATTCCTGTGTATTTTAATATTCCCAAATTTGTCAAAAATGTTATATTTCTGCTTCATGTCAATAAAACTCCAACCCAATAGTCCCATCTGGAAAATGCAATGCTTGACACGCAGCTTTAGATCACCTCGGGCCAGAATTCAAATGCAGTCAGAGCGACATGATCCAGGAACAAATCAATACACAGAACAGCGGCGTGCCAAAGGGTCAAAGGTCAGCTCCCAAAATGAAGCCATTCATCTCAGACAGCCGCGTCAGCGCTGTCACAGGCTCTAGTGAATAGCCTAAATCAGCCTCTGAGTGGGTTTCGGGGCATTTTGTATTGATTGGTTATTAGCTGATGGTTCAGACACACTTTCTTTGTCCAACATTTGAGTACACATTGATTAGGACATGCATAAACAAACTCTAAAAGAAATATTGCTTACATATTACTACATCCTCTCTCTCACACCAACCGCTTTATGCCCTCTGTCACTATCACTACATATATATATATATCTCTTTGTTGGTCTTCCCCTATAGGCCTCCCTCCTGCTCGGTGGCTCTAACCTCGATTCTTCTACCCATACACCATTGCACTTATTCTTGATCCTGTTCATTCTCGTCATGAACAAAGAACAAAGAGAACCTCATCATCCTAAGCTCTGCTACCTTGGGCTCCGCATCCTGCCTGTTCAACCAAGAACCCCGTCTTTAAGACCACCATCACTGGTCACTGTCTTTCATTGCTCAGGACAATTAGTGTAGATGTATCTAATTAAAGCAATAGAGACAATTACCTCTGGTCTCACCAATGCATATTTGCACACAAAACTGCCATTCACTAGATCTGTTTCAAACTATTCCCTGTAATTATAGCGAGTGGCGAGTGAATGAATGTCTAAACTGGTATATGCAGAACCAGTACGATATGATGTGTATTTTTAGAGTATGCTTTTATGTATTTGAATATTGCAGTCGGATCCAGTGTGTGCTGGACTGTGAGACAGGGTCATGATGAGTGGCCGTCTGGGACGTACTGGAGTTCAGATTTGCAGATTTGGCAGCTTTGCAAAGCACCGGCTAATTAAAGTGAAACGCCAAAGTGGGGCAGCTGACGAGGGCAGATCACATGACCTCAGACTGATCACATGACATCAGACTGATCACGTGACATCAGACTCAGAAGAGACTGTGGAGTCAACTTGAAGCATGAGTCATTGTGAAATAGGTAGTTCTTATACAGGTTGTACTGGAGCAAAAACAAATGACCCCCGTGTTGATAGGTCGGAAAGCCAACGAGTCTGCCACTGCGCCACCCCAGAAATTGGAATAATGACATACCAACAGTTACCTTGTTGCTGAAGCATAGTAACAGTGGTTGGTAACACTCACAAATATTAGTATCCAGGCTCGGAAAATGTTAGCTCTAGTTTAGTACTACTCTGTTATCTAGTCACTCTTTTGTATAGCCACAGCTTGTCTTTAGGCCTTTAATACCTTCATTTCGGGTGGTGTATGTGATGAGTGGTGTCTGGCTCTAGGATTAGCTCAGTGGGAAGCTCAGATAGGATCATATGAAGCACTGTGATTGATAGTCCAATAGGGGCTCCTGCTGTACGGAGATATGCACACACTCAGTTTATCGGTGGGGGGCCATTTCAGAGATTTACACAGAGACATCTACGTTCAAATAGACCTTTTATCAGATGTTTGAAGATATCTGAAAATTTTCACATTTGTATCTGGTTCTGTATTTGTGCAACAGATATAGTATAGCAGTACTGACAACTGTGGGTTTGTTCAAGACTGGGGATTATCTAGTGACCATTAGCACTAAACTGGTTAACAACATAGCATTGATGGTGGCATGAGGTTCACTCTAGTGTTTTTAGCTTAAATGCCTATTTAGATATGTAAGCTTTTGGAGTCAACATTAATAATAAGCTGTGGTAAAAATAAGTCACCTTTTTCATCGACTGTCACTGTATAGTAAGCTCTTATGCCAACTCAAATGCAGTATCAAATGTTGGTTTCATGGCATGCAGTAACTATACGTATACATATATAAGTTAAAAACCTAAAGCTGTTCTATTCCCATAGAACAGCTCTGTGTTTATAGTATCATGAAAGGGTTACATTTCCAAATCTTCAACTAACTAAAGATGCTCGGCCAGTGACTCATCCTCCTCCTTCCCTGCAGCTATTACACTGACACCAGTCCTCTCCGGGTTCACCCCTCCTCTGGTGCTAATGGGACACACAGATGAAAGCCAGACCTGCTCACCCCCCTCCCTCTCCCCCGTGCCGGGACGAAGAGAGCTGAGTTTTTTGGGTTAAGAGGGAAGCAGCTCTCCTCTTGGCTTCATTACTTTAATCACAGGAGAACTCCCACACACACTGCAGATACTAACAGCCTCTTCATGTACAGTACAGCAGGAGTGTGTGGATATGGGACATGGGGGTTATGTCTAGACGCTAATTATCATCCAAATGAATGAATAAAATGCACAATATTTAGCAGAAGTATTTTGAATGTTTTTGTTTTGTTGTTGAAATCTACTATTATGCTGCATTTCAATTACTGCAATACTTGACTCATTGGGCAGTTTTCGTAGCATATTTTATATGTACTGGGATAGTCCTGGTGTAGACCTGGGTTAGACTGTTTTGGCATAGTTCAGTGCCTAGATTTGGGTTTAGTCCTGGTTAAGTTTTTGTTTTTTAGCATCTAGTTTAGACCTGGGCTCACCATGATTTAGCCCTTGGTTTAGTCCTAGTTTAGTCCTAGTTTAGTCCTAGTTTCCTCCTGGTTAAGTTCTTGGTAGAAATGCAGTTTTGTGCCAGTTTATTCCATGTTTATTCCTGGTTTATGTCTTTGTTTTAGTTCCTATGTTAGCGCAACCATTCAATAGAGCCCCAGTGAATGGAAGTGGGGCAGGGATGGTGGAATGCGGGGGTGGAGGAAGTGATGGGGTTCTGTCTTGTCGTGCCGGGACTCCTGCAACTGTCTAGACGCTAATTATCTTCAAAATTAATTGACCCAGTTGTGAGGCAAGATTAATAATGGTCTATTTGTTTGGGCCCGGCTACGTTCCCTGTTTGATGCGGCCCATTTTTTTCTCTCACAAAAAGATACGACAACAAGCCTCCCAAAGACAAGAGCACACAATTAAATGATTGTGCTGTGCTAATAGCTTTCCTAGCTGTTGTTTCTGGTCCGTCGTTAGCAATAGCAGTCAAGCCAAATGAGGGATATCTTTATAAATAGAGATTTTGGATGCTATTGTAAAACTCAGCAGCTCAAAGAAGATACAGTATCTTTATGGATTAACAAACTAGACCGGAGATTAGTTCCCGCTGCGGTGCAATATAAAGGATCTATTAGTCTTCTCAATAAGAGGGAGGATAATGTAGGATTTGTCGATGTTCAAGGAAGAAAGATGTACTGTATGGGGTGTGCTATGTTGTATCTGTATACCAAGATAGATTGAAATGTATTTGTGTATTTATTTGGGGGATTTTAGTTTGATTTTTGTGCATTCCCAAGCTTTGCCGTTATATAAAATATGACTCATACAGGTTTCTCGTACAAAACACACCTCTTGAAAAAGCACCTCTACATTTCCAAACATATTGTATTTGGCTAACAGTTGTGGGATTGAGATAAAAAGCAAAATATGATCTTATTATCGGGGCCCTTTGTGCAGTTAGGGGAGTGGTATGGTATTAGATTGTGAAGAATGGGCTGTCACAGTGGAGATTGTCGGATCTAGTTTGCTGACACCCACAAATTTACTTTGGACTGTTCCAAAGTTTCCAAAACTGTTTGAGTTACAACTTGAAATTTGATTTAAGGGTTTGATGCATGCCTCGTACAGCCAGCGTGAGTGTTGTGACATCACAAAATTCTATCTGGTAAGGGGCAAGCTAGGGGTGTGACGAGACACAAATCCCACGAGACAAGGTTGGGGCCACGAGATCGAGACGGGATTTTGCCATTATTTTAAAAAATTCTCTAAGATCACTTAAATGTGATTCACCATTATTATTTGGATTTTATTTTTAAATCAGCTTGAACCCAAAGGCATATACTTCTATTCTATTCTATTAGTTGAAATATATACAGTAAAATAACGTACAGTTTGTGCCAAAATAGCCTTTTCTAACAGCAGAAACATTGTAACAGTTCTCTGCTTCTCCCTGTTTCTTTGTGGAACAAGAAAACATTAGCAGCTCAACAAATAGTTGATTCATGTTGAAAATAACTACTGCTAGAAATTCCACCTTAGTTCAACATTAACAGAATACCAGAGAAACTCTTTCCCAGCGTGAGATCATCATATTTTCACTGTGTTCTTCTTTCCACAGGTTATTGTTGCTGTTGGAGAAGCCGATGGATCGTTGTCAGATATTGGGGGTTTGTCGGCGCCATGCGAGAGGGGCTTTACACAAGAAGAATACGTCATAGAGATGGATCAGGAGCCAGAGAGGGGCCAGGCTCTGTGTAACGGTCAGTACTCTAGCAATACAAGCATTAATCCTGCCTCCATGCTGCCGTTGGGGGGTTGGGGTGGTGAAGAGTGCGGAGATATTCGGGCCATAATGGAGCTTCAAGTGCGGTGACCTTTGACTAGACTGAGCCAGCGTTGGGATTAGGCTGATAGACTGCTCGGAGAGGATAAGGGGCCTCCAGACTGGGCGGTGGGGAAATAAAAGCATGCTAACGGGAGGTTTCGGTTGGTGCTGTGGTGGAGAAGAATGAAAAGAATTATATCAAAAGACAAACTACTACTACTGTACATTGAAAAAATATAGTTGAAGCTTTGTGGAGATTTCTATGCATTTTATATTTAGTTTATTTTAATATTATTTGTTGAGCTTGTTGAGAGAAAGTGTCCCGGCTCCAATCCAGTTTATACTGCAATTGGGCAAGACACTTCTACCTCCTTGCCTATGTATAAATGTAATATTTGTGGTGCATTGGTGTGCCTTAAATTGAAGGATAATACATATATGTTTTATCAATACACGCACAGGTCTAAAGGTTTTATACACATTGAAAAATATTGTTTGGTGGAGTTGCTTGTGTGTAGTTTCTGTTGATTGAAGATGTTCTTTTATTTTTGTGCCAGGGTCGAGCTTAAATGTCTAAAGTTTGTCTGTTCAATCCCTCCTCCATCCTAGTTAATATTCTCATTGTGTCCTTGGGCAAGACACTTTACCCAACTTGCCAATGTGCAATGAAAGCAAAAGTTCTCAACCGGTTGTGGAGAATGTACAATTGTGAAAAACCATACTCATGGTAACTTCAATTCCACATCTCTGGTTGGTTATGTACAGCACTTTATTATCAGATCCATCCATCTCTACCCTAATGTAATACTGTCTGTCATTGAAAAGATCCATTGTTTGATTGGCGCTGATGTCCACCACAGTTTAACACTTGTCAGGCTGAGTTGATCTTGTGAACTCATAACTGCGAGGCGTTTTGTCCACCAGACACACGTGCACATTGATTTGTCATATGTAATTATCCATGCTAATAGATTTCCTGGCTCAGTGTGGAGGCTGCAGATGTGAGTGTGCTGTTTGTGTTTGATGTCTTTAAATGAACCAGTTACTCTTCACACAGCTTGGCCTTATCGCTGAATGGAATTGTCCTGGATTCGCATCAGCCTGTCTCTCTCTACGCAAATGTATGATGCTGTTACTGAGGAGTTTTGTTTTTGTTGCATATGAAATAGGGCTGTATGAATGTGTGAATTGTGTTACTAATAAAACTTTATGGTGATGTAGATAATTTCAAACCTAAATTTAGATCTCCCTCCCGTGGACCCACCACCCATGGGAGGTACCCTTAAAAAAGGTGGTGCAATGTGGATCGGGCAGTGGTCGAAGGCAGGAGTTCTCTGCTTAGACTGCTGCCTCCGCGACCCGGTTTCGGACATCCATCCAAGAAAATGGATGGATGGATGGATGGAATTTAGATCTGATTTAGTTTTACATTAATACTCATTGGATTGGATTTAGGTAGAACCTTTCTAGATAAGTGCTTTGAATCCATGCTCTCTAATGGTGGTAAACTACTTCTATAGCCACAGCTGCCCTAGGGTAGACTGACAGAGATGTGGTAGCGTGTGATGTCTGACCATCATCAAACACATATACATTTATGCAAGGTGGATGAAGTGTCTTGCCAAGGACTCAACAACAGTTTACAATAGGGATGCACCGATGTGAAATTTCTTGGCCGATACCGATTACCATATTACCAATTTGGCCGATACCGTTTCCGATACTGATATTTCGTAAGCATGTTTCAAGAAATTAACATATAAATAACAGCTTTAATTGTATTCATGAATTTTTATTGCATCATGTCTCCCTGAATTGAGACTGTTCCAGTTGTCTTATTTTTACTCTGGCTTTTTCCAACCCTAAATATTAGAAATGATCCTTTAAGAACAACAGAATAACATTGTCCATCTGTACAGGCCAATACTGATATTAGTCAAAATTATAAATACTGGCCGATACCGATGTTGGGCCGATATACCTGTGCATCACTAGTTTACAATGGTTTGCGCTGGAATCAAACCTCCAACCTTCTAATGCAACTTCCTCAACCTCCTGAGCCATTACTGCTGTAAGATAGAAATGAGCTGTGCTTTAGCCCCAGTTTTTGACCAGTGAGCTTTGTAAAAAATAAATAAATAAATAAAAATTTACATTGAACTTACTGTCCATGGTTATTGAAGGTGATCAGTTGTTAAATATGGCAGGCTTATCATGCACTAATATAGAAATTAAAAAAATATATATATTGTTTGGTGATGACTCATGAAGGGGGATTGTGGGTCACAAGAAGCCGTGTAGGGCAAGTGTGAGTTGGTGTTGTGCAGTTTTGTGCTCGGTTGGACTTGTATGTGGTCTGTGGAGTGGAAAACAGGCTACAGTGACTGGAACTGACAGAGCGGCTCTCCAAGACAACAGGAGAAACAAGGACATGTCAACTATTACACTACAGTAAGATTGTTGCTAGACACATGGAGGTTTGCTGTGTCTAAAGCATCTAAACTGTCATATGAAAACTAAAAATTATCATTGACCCTTTTGAAAAATCACTGTATTGTACTCTTCAGTCACCTTTTTGTTTGTAATGTTTATAAATGACTAGAAAATGCATTAAATTTTATTAGATTGCCACATTCAAAAGGAACTTTAAATACATGACATTGGTCTGTTTTGGGATGCTGATTTTGGGAAAACTTCACAGCCCAGCACTATGGTTACAAGCAAGTTCTTGTGCTGGTTCCAAGCCTGGTTAAACAAAGAGAGTTGTGTTAGGATTGATGGGAAGAGAAAAAACATACACGATAAATAAATGACAGTACAAAGTGAGCTGTTGCATATACATGTTTACAAATCAACCCAGATGTTAGGGATACAGCCATACTGCATCCATGCATAGATTACTATTTTGATTTCACATGTAGAGGTTTTACAAATGTATTTCAGCCTCTGCAATTATTAAGAGGCTGCTCTAATCAGACCAGCATCTCTCTGTTTCCATGACGACACCTCAGACATGGCTGCTTATTTCTCGCCTGATAAAACGGCAGGATGTCATTTTTAATCCCAGCACGTTCTGACAGACAACAGTGTGACCTTTACAATCATTACCGCAGTTAGTTTAACTAGTTTGTGTGATGTGTTTGGAGAGGGTTTGAAGACTGGAGAGTGGTGTCTATGTTGAGTCACTATTTTTCCATATTTATTGAGATCGGTAATATATGGAAGACAATACAAATACAAGATACTGTATTTTACTGGTGGAAAAATGTGTATTTAGTTAAACAAACTCACATAACTACAAGATTACACCAGGACTAAACCAGGTCTAGTCTAAATCAGGACTAAAGGTCTAACCTGAGTCTAAATCAGTGTGTGAGGATGTGAGATGTTCAGAAGTGTGTCTGCAGTGGACACAAACAGGATGAAGAAGGACAATGAAGTCTTATAAAATTGATATTGTTTTACTGTGTTGTTATCAAGCTTTAACAATACATCACAATAGCTAAAGATAATACTATATTTAAATAGGGATTGTGTCGACTCCAAACTTGACCTTCTTCGATAACACACAAATATTGTATTGTGGACTCATCACATCATTTTTTATCTTATCTCTAGTTTCCATGTTGGGCCATACGACATAAACCTGACAATAACCTGATTGATAATGTGTAGCCTCTGTGTCAGGTTCTACACATTATCGATCTGGGATGGCTCAGATAATGTGTTGCATGTTGCAAACACTAATAGAGTTTCTGAAGGTGATTGGCTTTCGACACAATAGTAAATATACAATCATTATATATATATATATATATTTATTTTTATTTTTTTTTATTTTTTTGATCATTTAAGTTGTTATAAAGAATATAGAAACATATCCTTTTTTGGCTTACCCATGTTTGTATTGTAATGCTAAAAGACTTGTCAACTTGTCATCTAAAGCCCGCCCATTCACGCAATACTGGAACACAATTGGTTGGCCGAATGGATCAGTGAGAGCATGATCAGGATTTTCATGAGTTTGTAAATGTACAAATCTCGTGAGAATCCAGCTTGCAACACAATGAGACATAGGTCACATCCAGATTTTAGTGAACTAAACTCATACAGAGACTCACACGTGTATTAGTCATCAAGGGGAATTATGAAGTTAAAATAGAAGGAATAGAGAAGTGTCCTGTGTGCTAAAATGATCACTGTGTACAGTATTTCATTTATAATTGACTTGTTAATGCCAGCAAAATGAATCTTTGTGGCAGATGCTCAGTGGCTCAGGATGTGGACAGGGTCATCGACTTCTGGGAAGGTTAAAGGTTCGAACCTTGCTCCTTCAAGTTCATGCTGTTCACATCACCATTGCTTGCATTGTTTGGGATACTGGTGTAGTGGGGTTGGTATGGCTGCCACATCTCTACAGAGGTCGCTTACCACTACAAGTGTATGACTGTGCAAGTAATAATAAATGTAATGGATATAATTGTAAAGGGCTTTGATTGTCTGGAAAAGCAATCTAATCCATTAGTATTCCTGAGTAGATACTTTATTAGTGAAAATAATTATTGAAATCAGTGGAATGTGTCTTCTAATATTGTGTGTGTGTCAAAATATGGCACTTTTGGATGGCACAAAACACATCTGGTAGGTATGAAGTGACATTAAAAGCCCTTATATAATGTTGTGTAATGTATAGCACAGTGTTGCAGAGTCCATGTCATTTTGTGAATTTCCCAGCTCGGACCTGCGCTGAGTCAGAATTCTGTTATGTGTGTGAATCAAAATAAATGGTGGAGTGGACAGTTGTTTCAGCTGCTGTCGGAGGGTTTGTCAGTGGGTCAGTCTGTCTCTGTGCAGGTCTGGTGCTTTTTCTCTTCCTGTTTTCATGTAGTTATCTCATACATACACTGTTCTCATGGTAGTTATTCTTGTATATGTGCTGTGTGTGCATGTACAGTGTGTCCAGCTGAGGTCATTGACTGGGGACTTCCTGTAAAGATCATTAGAGAGTGACCTTTCCAAATATGGTCAATGAACCCATAGCCACAGTCACCACACTTCCTGGAAAACCCCGGAGGACAAATGACCATAGTTGTGGAATCATAAAAAATGGAAAAAGTGATTGTACTGTCTTCTTATAGCCTATTGCGCTCAGATACTGCAATATATTAGCATATTATATTTACATAAATATCCATGATAAATGTATTCCAGATAGCAATGAAGCATCGGTTTTTGTACACACAGGCTGAATTTGATTTGAATTTATGTCTTATGTCTTATGACTTTTTTTTTCATAAAATCTCACTAAAACAGCATTGTGTGTTCTTCAGTTAAAAACACTGTAGTTGAAAAGTGTCTGCTAAACAAGGTTAAGTTGTGGTTTGTTCCTGGTTTTGCTGTGGATTCATGCTGACACACACTTACAAAACATCACCAGCCCCAAACCCTGCTCAGCTTTCATATCTCATATTATTTGGAGTTGTGTGGAAACCCCCCTCTGCACTGGCCACATCCATCCTGCTCCTCCAGCTCCTCTCTCCCAGATTCCTGTGTGTCAGCCCTGGGATTGTCCTACTTTAGCCCAGCCTCATACATCACTGTCTGGAGCCCACCGCCCCTCCCCCACCAGCCTCCTCCCAGCTCCAGCGGATTGATTTGGGCTGTTTGCCTTGTTAACATCTCAGTGCTGGGATCTCTCTCGATTTTTTTTACTGCTCTATTGCAAACAAGTGCCTGTATCTTTATGTTGGATTTATTTCATTTGTGGCATTTTAAGATGTGCATGATTCATAAGGTTTTGTAGAAGACTTCATACTCAAGGCCATTTCAGAATTTGTATAAAGCACAGGGTCAAACAGTAGTCATTAAAACTAATACTGTATTTTCCGGACTATAAGTCACTCCGGAGACAAAAAATGCATACAAACATATATAAGTCACACAGACCAAGACCAGACACACCTGCACAGACGAATCAGTGAATCAGATCTCAGAGGGTTAAATACATCAGACTCACGGGTTTATGTGGCTTTATCCTCCGCTACAGCAGCAGGCTCCTGTGAAGCCAATACATTATAATATAATGAAATAAACGGCTCCTAAAAAGTAAAGGTTACAGAGCAGAAGCCATGCTCACGGCCCACTTTTGGCTCCCAACCCACCATTTGACAAGCCGCCTTACTTAATCCCATTTATGCTTTGTTTGCAAACTTGAAAGTAGTCCTATTGCCTTACAGACACACACAGCTGTTTGACTTGTGATCTGCAGTCTTGTGGTTACATTGTGAGACTGTGCGGCAACATGGATGGTATCACGCACACTGGACGACCTTTCACTCCGCTGGTGTGGATGACAAGTGATGACGCAACAAAAGATACATTTTAAATGAATAGTCAGTTGTTGTATAGTTAGCTTGCTCCTGTGATTGTGAACTGGTCAGTGCAGTGGAATCCAATTTTGTTACTGATCATTATATCGGCGAAACGACGATATTATGAAATCATGTCGGTGTTCGTCTGCGTCCGCAGATCCTAGCTGTGAACGCGATAACTCAAAAACAAATTGCCGGATCAGTTTCAACATTTGCATACAGGTACATACTATAAAGATGCCAAACTGTATCGATTTGGGTACTTCTTCGATGAATATTAATTAAGTAATTAATAACGGGCCAAAACTGTGAACGCAATAACTCAAAAAGTCTTTGCTGGATCTTTTTCAACTGTTGCACAGAGGTACATATCATGAAGATGCAGAACTGGATTGAGTTTGGTACATCTTCGATTAATGACAATTAAATAATTCACTAATTAATGTTTTGATGCACTTTTATTGAGCCAATAATCCTGCTGAAC
>JAVQKC010204637.1:0-15347 GCA_036025475.1 Philypnodon macrostomus | reverse complement strand
AGGCAATGTGGGTTAAGTGTCTTGCCCAGGGACACAACGACAGTGTGCGCTCGAACGGGGGCTCGAACCACCAACCCTCTGGTCGAGGGGCGAGCGCCTACCCCACTGCACCACTGCCGTTGGTTTCAGTGTGATCAAATACATACATGATAGTGCCATTTTGACACTTTTAACACATGTCAAATGTACAATTAAAAAAACATTTGACTAAACTGTGAATTTCAGTTAAGAAGAAGTATTGCCCTTGTAGCACTATAGGTACAAAATAAATCAGTTTTGAAGTTTTGTCAAGGAATCAAGGTCAGATGATTGCTGCTGTCAATTTGAGGTGGATTTAGGTTAGGCCACATCTTAATGCAATTGGAAAGATGTTTAATAGACAATGATTGAAAGAATATGGGTAGACAACACATTGAACAACCCTGAAACCAAAGTGTTAACCAATGATCTATATTTTTAGACAATAAGATCAATTTCAGTGAAGGACAACTTTAATGAGAAGAGATGCAGACCCACCTTACTGTGAAACTGAATCCGTCTATCATATCTATTTATGTGTATAGATTATAGATTATAAACAGGGTAAGCTTGTGGGATGTATGTAAATTTGAGAAAACAGGTAATATTAATGTGAACAAATGTTTGGGTATCCTTTTTGACATAGTACTGGTAATGTACATCTATGCATGGCAAGACTACTCGATTTAATATTTAACAAGGGTGTACAAATAAACGCTAAATCAGGATCAAACCATTCAGGTCTAAACCAGGACCACACCAGGATATGAGCAGGGTGTGTAAAAACATATTACGGTACCAATAAAGTAGCAATATACTGTGCAGCGCTATAAGACGGCAAAAAAATGCCCCCTCTAGAATCATCCAAAGGAATATTAGTCTTTTGAGTACGATTCAACAACCTAAATATTCATGTTTAATTCATCACTGCTATAACAAGATCTGACAGCTCACTCCGTTACTTCCTGCTCACCTCAAAATGTCCGATTCAAAATATTCTCCTAAATGATTCATAATGCTTAACAGTGCCTCCGTCTGCTGCCAGATCAACTTTAAAGTGCTCAACACTCAACCCTATAAGCAGCAGGCGTCTTCTGCAATTGCACCGAATACAAATCAGAACCTCTTAGACCCCAAATTACACTCATTACCTCTGAGGCAAGAGAAGGTATAATGCCATACAAATGTACAATGAGTGACAGAAGCCACACACTAACACATATACATATAACATATAACACATATAATGCATATAACTCATATAACTCATATAACTCATATAACACATATAACGCATATAACTCATATAACACATATAACACATATATCTCATGACTCATTACTCATATAACACATATAATACACATAACTCATATAACACATATATCTCATAACTCATATAACTCATATAACTAAAATATGAAGCTAATTGTAAATGAATGAACCTTACTTTTAAATAATTACCTCACATAACACATAAACCTTTTGTTTTTAATTGAAGTTGTCAGAGATTGTCAGTGATTAAATGTGAATGGTTAACCATCAGTGTCTCTAGTATCAGCCCTCGCCCCCTAAGGCCCATAGTTCCTGGGATAGCCAACCCATAATAAGCAGCTAATGTGCTGTAATTAAAAGTAAAAAAAATCACATTCTATAAATGAGATTATTATGATCATCA
This sequence comes from Philypnodon macrostomus, assembly GCA_036025475.1. NCBI lineage: Eukaryota > Metazoa > Chordata > Actinopteri > Gobiiformes > Eleotridae > Philypnodon > Philypnodon macrostomus. The sequence continues at coordinate 13,651 of JAVQKC010204637.1, read as the reverse complement.
TCATCATCATCACAACCAGAGGGTAGTCGGTTCAAATCCCCGCCCGAAAGTATCGTTGTGTGCCTGGGCAAGACACTTAATCCACATTGCTTATGAATGAATGTGGCTGTGTGATTGGTGTTTGGTGGTGGTCGGAGGGGCCGTAGGTGCAGACTGGCAGCTACGCCTCTGTCAGTGTGCCCCAGGGCAACTGTGGCTACACAAGAAGCTTACCACCACCGGGTGTGACTGAGGAGTGAATGAATAATGTAATTGTAAATCATCTTTGATTCAATTGAGAAAATCGCTATATAAAATTAGATTTTTCTTTATTTTATACATTTGCTTTTGTCTTGTTAAAAAATGTAAAAAAATAAAATAAAAATAGTCTGATTGTGATTTTGCTACTACAACACTTCAAATATTTTTTACAGTGTGTTGCCTGGTGGGTATGTTGGTGTCTGGAGGATATATTTGCTGCTGGCATTTGGCTTCATTGCTGTGTGTGGTTTGGGTTTAAATACCCTTCTGCGATGTTTCACTCACAGTTTTGAGTTTTAATTGTTTTAACGAGAGCCATGGAGCGGTCAAATGGCTCTGACTTCATCTTTGGGAGCGAGCGGCGTCATGTCAATATGTTTGTTCACTGGACTGAGACTGCTGCAATCATTGCATCCTGATGCTGACAATGCATAAAAGATGCACAAGTCAAAGTCATGGCAGCTTTTTGCCTCCAGCGCTCTGGCTCCTAAGAAAAACACAGCTAAAGTGGAATATATGGTCCGGATAAGAAGACGCCATTAGTGATTTATGGATGACAAAGGTCCGGATGAAAATGCCAGTATTTTCCCCCTATTTTTAAACATATGGTAGTAACTTTTGGTGACTATACAGTATGCAGTAAATGTAACAGAAGAATTTTAGATTACATTTGTTATTATATACATTTTAAGAAAGTCGGCTACCTCCTCCCAAGGATTGAATCTATAGGGTCTGACCAACGGGCTTGTCTGGTGAACAACTGATGGAAAACAAACTACCAAACAACAAGATCCAAACAAACTACCCCAATATCTGAATTAATTTGCATGGCATTTTTAAGTTAGTTATTGAAACAAGACACATTTTAACATAACTGTGAGTTTCTATTATTTATCTGCTGTTTATTCAACTTAGTGCAGTCAAAATATGGTAAGGCTTGAAACTATTATCAATATACCAGAGGGGTATGGTTGGAGATGGTTGGAGGCAGGTTGTTTGGTGCAGCAACTCTAAGCATCCATAGTAATGTTTTTTGCATGATTTCCCATATGTATGTTTTCCACATTTTCCAAATATATAGAGTTCACAGAACGTAACCTTAACTGTACTTTAAAGGAAATCTAGTAAATTGTGAAAAGGCCTTATAATTTAAGTGGATAGGAAACTGACTGCAAGATATGTGGACAAAATTCCTTCATTTCTAGTTCATTTCTACAAAGATGTAATAATAAATGTGGATGTAGCAATGATGTGACATAGTGTCAATGTTGTCCAATAGAAAAATCCAGGGAGGCACTTTTTTCACAAAGATTGTGACTGTGTCTTGAGACGCCCCTCCGGTTTGTGTACCTCCCAATTATAATTGAGATGCATGGCTTTCATTGTTGAAGTCATTGATGTGTTTCAGTAGGAGGCGATTTGCCATGCATAAGCCAGCCTCATTCTGAACATTGGTGCTAAGGTATTGGCAAAGAGAAACTGTCCTTAATTTGAGGCAGTCTTTTTGAGGAGTGTGCAGCAGAGAACAGCATATATCCAGAGCAGCAGTGAGAGGAAATGTCCAAAGGCATTTACAGTGTTGTGACTTCAGTCAAATGGAAGGCCGAGGCCGGGCGCACACAAAACTGAAACATTTGGCAAAAGCATTTCAGCTGCTAAAAGATGTACTCGTCAACCTCAACCCCTCACACCATGCAAGTATTTTTAAACATGTACAATGCCAGTGATGCCAGTGATGCCAGTTAACTGTCAATAGTATGCTTTACCTTATGAAATGAATTTATTAAGGCCTTGACATCCAGGCCACAAAAGCTCCAATTTGTTTTTTGTTTTGCAAGATTTTGTGTCTTGTGTCTCATGTGTCTCATGTGTCTCATGTGTCTCATGTGTTCCATGTGTTTCAAGTGTCCCATGTGACCAAGTGTCCCATGTGTCTCATGTGTCTCATGTGTTCCATGTGTCTCATGTGTTCCAAGTGTCCCATGTGTCCCATGTGTTTCATGTGTCTCACGTGACTCACGTGTCCCATGTGTTCCCTGTGTTTCATGTGTCCCATGTGTTCCATGTGTTTCATGTTTCTCATGTGTCTCATGTGTCTCATGTGTCCCATGTGTCTCATGTGTCCCATGTGTCACATTTGTCTCATGTGTTCCAAGTGTCCCATGGTTACGTCATGTCTTACTTTACACACATCGCATGTGTTGTAATAGAAACATGAACATGTAAGTTTGATTGAACATTGACATACTGGTCAAGTCTAACCTTTCCTTTAAATGTAGTTCATGTTCCGTCTGTAGTTCTTTAAACCCTAAGGACTCCTTATGGCCAACTCGTGGCTTATACATCTCCTCCATCTCCTCAGCTGAGACTCACAGGTATAGTCAATGTTAATGAGTAAATAGATTTTACATTTAAGTGAGCAAAGGTGAGAAAAGCTGAGTCTGTAAACTACATGTACAACTGCATATGCAGTTTGAAAAACCACACTTTCAAAGCTTTACAATCTTAACACTAATGCTTAACTCTTCACCCTCCTGCTGTTTGTGTCATTAGTGACAAAGCTGTGAAGCTATCCCCTTGCTGAAACGTCACATGTCTGATTTATCACATGAATCACATACAAGCAGACCTGATAATGGGTTTATTCTGTTTATAGCCTCCGTCACAGCAATTAGCCGTGACAATTTTTCTTGATTTTTAAATTAAGTAAATTGACAACATGAAGAAGAACAACAACAATTTAAATAGCTGTTTTTGATCAGTGAAATATTGTATCTCATCTTTTTAATTTAGAATATTATTGTTATAGGTGCACAGTTGGAAGTTAGCAACTATGGGCCTTAGGAAGCCGGTGTACCCTGAGAGAACACTTTACAGACTCCATTTCGGCCTGCCCAGTAATTTTATATATATATATATATATATATATATATATATATATATATATATAATTACTGGAAAGAATACAATTTGATCATAGATAGAAATCAAAGTATCCACATCAAATATTAGAACAATAAAAATGCATTGCCTTGATATAGCCCTGATCAACACGTCTACTTCGTTCATGAATGTTTAAATGTTTAATTTGGTGTTTTTGTGTGAATCATGTTTGGGAGAAATTCCAAAGAGTCTGTTGTTTATGAGCCTGAGAAATGTGTGCATAGTGTTTGCTGTTCAAAATAATATAAAAATCCATGGTTCTCTCTGGCTTACAAATGAAGGTTATACCACACAAAGGGGATCTGATGTGTGTGGGTGAAACGGTGGTGGAGATGATGAGGTCAAAGGGAGATGGCAGAGGCGTCTTAATTAAAAGTCACTGGCGTTACGTCCCAAATTCATGGGCGTCCAGTCATTTGGGCTCTGACAAAGAATCATTACGTTAGCTGTCAGCGAGGATCAATATTCTGACAGGAAGCGCTCACCTCAAACCTGTGCGTAGACTGCTAAACCTGAGCAACAAGAAAGATGAGGTCAAAGATTTATTCAATACATCTCCACCCCTGTATATTATAGTTAGTGGGTGTTGTAGCTAATCCATTTATTGAATTCCCAATTTGTGTGTGACTGGATCATATCCCAGAAACTATGGGCCTGAGGCGGGACACTTGCACAATGACCATTTCCAAGATTATTCTTTGTACATGTATTGCAATAGTAAAAATGGATTTACTTGTGGGTGTTGCCATTCATTCATTTATGTTTTTATTCCCATTTTGCAGGCGACTGGATCCTATCCCAGCTGCTATGGGCCTTAGGTGGGTTAAACCCTAAACAATGACAAGTTAAAGGATGATATATATGCAGTTACAGATAGATTCGCTCTCACATCCATTCCCTAAGGGTATTTTTGATTTTTAATTTCCTTTTGGTCACTGGTAGGAAGCCAGAGTACCTGCAGACTAAACCCAGAGAGATCACACAGTGGTTAGTCAGCCCAAGGATATTGGAAGCAATAACTGGTCCCACCATGCCCCCCTATATTTATATTTTTATTTTGCACGTCTGCACCATATCATCACTGCTACTATGGGCCTTAGGTGGGGAACATCCTGAACAATGGCAAGTTAAAACAGATGCAGTAATTAATACACTATGCATAAAACATGATTCACATTGGGTAATGTAACATGCAAAAGGAAGCTGGTGTATAGGAGGAGCATTTACATTTACATGGCCTGAGGAATTGAACCTACAACCTCCTCACCATCAATCACAAGCCATCACTTACATTTCCACACACCCGTCACAAACCTGTGCATTGACTGTTAAACCTTAAGCAACAAGAAAGATGAGGTCAAACATTTGTTCGGTTCAGCACCATCTCCATCCCCGCAGCAGAGACAGGGGGAATCACTCTTGCACTGTACCGGTGAGGCATCATTAAATTCCTTCTCACTGCTTATTGTGCATAATTCATATTCAGCCCGATGAAATATAAATGTTGCTGTGTTGCAGAAAGTCGGCTACTCGAGCATGGAACAAGAAGAGGACCAAGAAGCACGTCCCCGGAGAGACTCGGGGTTCAAGGGGATATGAACAGGTGAGGTCTCCCCTGGACTGGTCTGGGATCGCCTCAAGCTAAAGCTATTTCAGTCTATATCCGCAAAAGGGCGAAATTACATAATCGTTGAATTGGTCATTATGTAAAAGGCTAGTATATTCAAACTGTTCTTCTCATAAGCAGCAAAGATAAATTCAGAATTTCTATACTGTTGACTGTTAGTGTCTAGTTTATGTAAATGCTTATCAGCCTTCAATTGTGTGTCTTTCAATAAGATTTTTTACAGCAATTATTTTTTTAACACAATGCTGTGTCTCAGATGGCTGAGTGGGGTTGAAGGGTTAGCGGTTCGATTCCCACATCAAACCAGATCATATACCTTTGGGCTCTTGGACATGGTTTTAGTGTGATTATTGGTGGTGATTATAGAAGCCTTTAACAATTCAAAAATGTGCAATGCAAATTTACATAGTCAACAAACTGAGTAGGTACACTATGCAGTAAATATTTTTTTCCAGGCACTTTTATTTATTTTGTATGCATTTATATGGAACAAAAGTCGGCCAGGATTAAAATATTTGCTCTCTATATTTCGTCTACATATAAGTCTGTGTAATGGTGAAATTATGCATGTGCCCAGCCGCTCCCTGTCTATGCCTTACACATAATTGTGTCTGATTTGCATGAGCTGTGTAGCACTACTGAGTCCACTGCAGGGATCACAGCAGTATCAATACAAAGTCAATGTATGTTCAGCCATGTTCACCGGGAAAACACAAATCTGTTCTAAAAAAACTCAGACACCAACATAATCACTGACACTGACAAGAACAGTGATACAAATTTCTTACTTTTTGAAGTACCCAGAAATAATGGCAAGAATGTAGACTCTTTCAATTCAGGAAGCTTTATTCACCCCGCAACAACTCATTTAGCCATCATGTTGACTCCAAACCTGTTTAAAACAAGCTTAGCTAAAAAAATAACAAAAAAAACAAACAAAAAACATTTTTCCAGTGAAGGTGCCCTCCTCTTGTGCAGTGATCCTATACAGAGTGACACATAGTCCTGTCTCTCTCTCATATACCCCCAAATCCCTCTAAGTTGGCCTGTTTTCAACCTCCTGAAAACATTATCAGTCAGGCTGCGTCATGAAGGCCATCAAGCACGGGGCACCATTTACGAAAACATTACACTTTCCAGCTGTTGGCTCTTTTCCTCCTTCCAACTTCCAAAAAAGAGCCACCTGCATCAGGAACATGAAACTGTTAACTTGAGGATTGAGGATTCCAAGATATACTTTAATACTGTAGATCGATTCATGTTTTGCGGGTGACTGGAGCATATCTCGCATCCATGGGTCACTTGCATATTCATTCACGAAAGGGGCTATTTGGTTCACCCAAAGACACTCAAAACAATTGGTGAATGTAAAATTGCCCTTAGCGATAAAATGGGACAGTGAGTTGTGTCAGCCCTGCAACTAAAGGCCATTGTCCAAGGTGCACTTAAGGCCCAAAGTTGCTGGAATAGTCACCAACCACTCAAAACAACCACTCAAATAAGCTGTAAGTCGAATGAATGAAATCGTTTGAGCGGTTGGCCTTGAGGACGCCTACTGTTAATAACGGTGTATACACTTACTACTATACTACTACTATACTATATTACTTTATACTGGATTCTATACAGGGCTTGTTCGTTTTACCTTTCCTGTCACTACGCTGCACCACCAGTAATGAATAATATACCAGACGACTAACAGCGGGGTAATTACAGCATAATGAATGCACCTGCTTTTTGCCCACAATGTCAGGCAAAAACACCCGGCAATGGAGGAAATCACGGTGTCCCGTCCCAGGAGTGCACTCATTCACACTGTAGGGATCCACGCGGCTTCTGCTGTACAGCCTCAAGACCACTTTGGGTTTAAATACATGAAGCACTTATCTATCGAAGCAGCGGTTTTCAGCTCTTCTGTGACCGTACGCAGCACTGAGGTCACAGAGGTCCAGACCTTTTTTAAATATTTTTTATGAATCAGTGCAATTTGTGAATGTTTTGGTTTAGTTCTGATTGAATGCAAGTTATTCCTGGTTTAATCCCTGATTAGTCCCACTTTATACCTAGTTTAGTCTTGGTTTTGGACCTGGTTTAGTCTGGGTTGGTTGTAGCCTGCAGACATAGTTTAACCCTGGCTTTTTGTAGACGTATTTCTGATTAAAAGGTAGAATGATTCTCCTAAAAAATCTCCATCGTTCATCAGTATTTCAAAACCTCTGTGTAGAGCCTTGCCAACTTCACACTGTTACCATAATGATGCATCCGTCTGGTGAACATTTTCAGAATATTGATGAATAGATCGTCAAAGAGTGAACGACGGAGGTAATATATAGCAAGAACAATATGGTAAAACTGTATTGACAGATATTTCATTTTATTAGTACATGTATGAGCGTCTGGGTGGCAAAGTCATGTGATTTAATATGAGTCTTTAAATGCAGCACTAAGAAGGAGAGACCTAGCTTTGCTCTTGCTGCTGTGGCGCATTCTGGGAGTGATTTATGCCCCCTATAGCAACATTAGTCCTAATTGTTCTGACCCCTGACCATCCTTTAATATCACCTCTGGAGGGACTCACAGGCATAGTTAGTGAAGTGCAACCACACTATTATTTCAGGAATGTTGAACACCATATGGCAGTAGTAGCAGCAGTTAGTGTGGGACGAGAATAATCAATATAATAATTTGTGTCGTATACAATAACACTGGTATAATGGAAATGTAACTTTTAATTTATGCACAATTACATACTTAAATATTACCAAAATGTATTATTTCACCAAACAAAAAACACAGCCTCATGTGATGGTTAAATTGGTTATTGTGGGGTAAATTAACCTCCTCAAGAATGAGTGCACTGACCTCCACAGAAGAAAAACAGCAACCGAAGAGCATAAACAACCCTAAATGCATGTAAAAAAAAGCCTACAAATGTATGCTCACCCTACAATGTAAATAATAAAACGGTGATGACTTCTCTAATACAATTTGCCAAAAAGCATGCAGATGAACTAGTAATCATTGCAGAGGAATCAGCTAGTGCTTTGAGTGCTGAACTAAAAACATGTTTTATGTTTCAAGGTGTGCCTCTATAGAACAAAGTGTGGCTGTTTTCAAAGGTAAAGCTGCCAAGAAAAGGACACTTTTTTAAATCAAGGGCAAATATACAAAGATTTTGCTCATATTTTATTAGTGCTTAGACACAACATTTTTTACAGCGATGGTTTTTGGATTTGTTCGCTTTTCCACATTTGCATACCCTTTTATTTATTTATTCACTGTAAAACCTCATGCAACAATAATGTTCTCAGATACATTATGTTTGGATATTGTTACATAGAGTATACATTCTAGCATATCACCCACTGGTTCTGGTCTCAATTCAATCTCTCATTTATGCCATTCATATACATGTCACACTATATGTTGAATAGACAATGGCATCTGTAAGTGGGCGGCATCACAATAATATGAAAATATGATGTAGATACACCTGTATCAATGTCTTCCAAAACACAAGAAGACATAGCTTGATGGTGGTATTCACAAAAGTGTCTTGCCCAAGGACCAGAGATGGGTAGTACTCAGTTACATTTACACAGTTAGATTTACTCAAGTAACTTTTTAAATAAATTGTACTCCATAGAGTAGCTTTACTGCAAAATACTTTTTACTTTTGCTTGAGTAATAATATTTGAAGTAACTGTACTCTTACTTGAGTAAAATCTTTTACTTTTACCACCTCTGTGCGTCATGTAAGAACGGATTTATGTGAAAAATGTGATGATGTGGAAATTCTGTTCCTTGTGCCTACATTTTTGAAAATATTATTTACATCTTTAGTTTGTCTTTTGAAAATGACATTACGCTCAGGACTTGAGTACTTTTATACTCGAGTAATTATGTATTATATTCTTGTGTATTTTGAATTCTCCAGACTCCCCCCACATTTGAGTTGAATATCTGTGTGTTGACCATTGTCTTTGGGTGTGCTGCTTTATAGGCCTATAGTTGCGGTGAAAGTCTCCAGCCCCTCAGTTATTTGTAAGTTGATTTGACATTCCCAACACAATCCTGTATATTTATCCAGGCTTGGGACTGACAAAAAAAGCACACTGGTTTCATGCTTTGTATCTAAATGAAAAAAACACTTCAATAATGTAAAGGTTAAGATACAAAATTGTATGCTTGATTTATGTCTGAAATACACTTTTGAGATGTCGTTTTATGTTTATGAACGTGGACCACACACACTGCACACAGGAACAGCCCCATTACCATTTCTCAGGCCGATATGATATTCAATTGCCCTTCCCGTGGCTGTGTGTACATGGTGGAGACAGTGATGTGGGGTAAAAGCAGGAAGATGGATGGTGCTTGTTCAGTGATGGTACATTCACTGAGGCGAAGGTGGAAGCCCAGAGTGTCCTGTTGTTCGTCAAGTAGCTGTGATTTCAGATGCTATCAGACCTGGAGGTGTCTGTATGAGAGCGGTGTGTTCACACAGAGGCCAGTTTACCTAAAGGATAAACAGTGACCTGGGGGCTATAATCCACTAGCAGGACTGAGCTGGAGCTGTGTGGATTACTGCAAAGCTAGATGTGGCCTCTCCACTTGTATAACACCTCAAAATGAGACTAATTGAGCTAAATCTCATCATTTATGGCCCAGCTATAGAGAAGGTAATCAGTGCGGCCGGTGTTTCTTTAAACAGATTAGTGAGAAGCACAGTCTCTGAACAGACACAATACCAATGGACAATGGAGCCAGTCGGCAGCTCTGATCAGAAGGCTCCATAGTACACTTAACTGAATTGTTTTGTGTGTAAAGGAGAATCCTCCCTGTGTAAAAAAGGTGTCGTCTCCCCCCAGTGAATGAATGAGTGAATGGTGGGCTGTCTCTGTGTCAGCCTTGCAACTAAGTGTCCATTGCATCATGCCTAAAGCCCAGTTGCTTGAAAGAATATTGTAACTTTTATTACCTGCTACAAATTGCATTTTGTTGAAGTCCCTTTCAGACAGCTGGAGTTACTTGGCTCTTGACAAAACTTGCTAAATCTGTCTCTCACACACACACAAGGACAATTTCCTAAAACAACACTGCGTTCTTTCATTTCTCCAACTTAATGAATCCAACTGATCCATAATATTCATCGCAAGGGGCTACCTAGACCAGCAATATCCTGTATTATTAAAAGGCACGGATCATTGATGTGAAGATACTGTAATATGAAGTTTCTTTCCCGGGTGATATGAGAATTATGAATGGCGACAGAGGGCAAAAAAGTGACCCTCATTGGAGCCGGTGCACCGAGGGGTCCACGTCATTTACTCAGAGACAATAGACAAGACGGTCTCTGATGCCAGTTCACATAAATGTCACACTTTTCTGGACTGCTAATAAAAGCCCCAACGATAAAAGCAGCGTTACGAGCAGAGAAAGAAAGAAGAGGAGATCGCTAATATGTTTTGTACAAAAAAGGATAAGAGACGAAATGGCGGGCACAGAGATATGCTAAGATTTCCCCATGGCTGGGAGAGAGGGGAAACAGAGCAACGAGTGAAATAGGGGTTTGGAAGTTTAGAAATCTTTCAGCCATTTCTATGTGAGCAATATACATGCAAATGCCAAAGGTGTGTTTTTCGATATTGTATTATCTTAAATGATCCCAAGTTTTACCTTCCACCAAAAAAAGTTACTGTTTGAAATTGCAGGGAGTGACTGAGAAACAGTATGTATGTTTTGCAAAGTTACGCGGGTAATATATATCTGCTGAAAGCCGAGGAGGACCAGAAGCACGCAGAAAAAGGACTACAATTTTCATGGAGCAGAGTGACCAGTAGCAGCAAGAGAAGGAGGAGGAATTATGGTCCACGTGACGTCTTGCTAGGACGCTGTACCGTCTCGTTCACTTCAAAAAACCTTGGAAATTGTGTCCTAGTTTACAAAGCTGTTTGCACACTCTTGCTCTAACTAGTTCTACTTTAAACCTTGACTGTAAGGGTCGTTAGCTTTTTTGGATGTGTTTTTGAAGAGAAGAGACTCAAGTAAAGATGGGATAGGTCTATAGGTCTGCCAGTTTACCCATGCAAATTGCAAACTAGCTTCAACTGCTGTCAAAACTAGTAGGTGAATACTAATAAATATCTAGAGGATCTAAAGGCAAGTTGGTTTTCGGGTTCCCTGTGGGGACTAGATAGAACTGGTGGTCTGTCTGATATTACATTATTATATTATATTGTAATTCTGTTATGAAGTCTGATAGATAAACATCAAAGTAGTCTTGGGTGTTTTATATAAAGTCTATAAGTATGATCTATAAAGATGAGAGCAAAATAGCAAACTGTAGTAAATATGCATGCTATAAATTATAGTATATACTTTGCCATACAAGAAAAACATTATGTAGAGGTACAAACACAGTTCTTTCAAAGGCCACATCAAAATGTAGGCTACATCTTATATTACATTCTATATCACAATAATGTGTTGATACAGTGTTCAGCATCCTTACCTTACTTTGGGTTTTTCACTGTTCTCTGTTCCTCCTGGTCCAGGGTTCAGAGACATGTATATATATAGTATATATAGTGGAATTTATAAGTATCAACAATCAACATGGCTCAGTAAAGAAGAGATAACTGACCTGTGTCGTTTTTGCTCTGAAAACCTACGGCGGAATAAATATCTGTCACTACTCCCGTGCGCCATCTTGAATGTTTTGGAGAAGCAAGCATGAAGCAAGCGTCACTGCAGATCAACCAATCAGACTGCTTGGGGAATTTTGTACCGGGGGAAGTCTCTGTGAAGGGAAGAGTCACCAGTCGCTCTGTAGAGTATACAAAGAACTCACATCTGGTTTGCCAGGCTACTTGCCTCCCAGAATCCCTAGTGGGAATAAATGACAGATGAATAAATCATATATTGTCATGATAGTGGCATCTTTAAAAAGGTGCCTCCCTGTGGACAGGTTTAGGTGAAGGTCTGTAGTACTTATAGATGTTGAGATCAGACTCCACAAACACAAGGGTGTGTAGAGCTTAAGAGGGAGCAGAGGTGTTGACGAAGTGGAGCCAGTGTAAACGCTGTCCCACACTGGGAGCTGGAAGAGCTTATTGTGAGCGTTGGGATTTTAATGTATGTGCTCTGATTATCTAAAGTGCGAAATATGCCTGTACTTACTTGCCTGTACTAGAACTGTGGGTATATAGAGTATAGACCAATCAAGTGACTCAAGGGACTATCATAGATCATAGGTCATAGGCAATATTAAGGGCAATATTCAAGCTATTCAAGCTAAAGAATTTCTATTCCTCTTCTTCCCGGTTCACACTCTTGGTTCACCTTTTGGCCACAAAGCATACATGAATATCCAGCCCATACTACACTTCACCCAATGGCAAGGACGTTCAGATCAACTCGTGTTTAATCCGATGCACTTTTTAATCTTGATCCATTTGTGTGACATTGCTTTGTAAATATACCAATACTTAAATGAGTATCCCTGCCTGTTCTTTCAGCACTAAATGAGAAGCCCTTCGTCTACCTCTGGCTGCCTGCGGTTTGTTCACATACCGTCTCAGCCCAGGGCCTAGGAATGTCTGCCTAAGTGAGTGTGCAGTTGTCTATGTGTTTCCATGTGTTTTTGTGAATGTGGCCTAAACCTACACAATCTGTGCACAACAATGTGTTAGTGAGTGTCTGCGTGAGACAGAGAGATGAAGAGTGAGCTTTTGTCGGGGGAAGGCGGGGCGGGGTGAAGAGGCCCTCGAGAGGGAGAGGAGGGCTCAAACCTGAAGGTAGTTAGTTGACTCGTTCACTATACTGTACACACATGCTCGTTTCCATGAATCACTTCCATCAAATCAATGGTAATCAATGGTCTTTGTGTAATTTCTGACTTTCCCTGAAAATTTCATCCAAATTGTTGTAGTACATTTTGAGTAAAGTTGCTAACAGATGCTATTAATTAAAGAAAATCATGGATCCAGACGGTGATACGGATCACAACCAAAATCTAATCTAAAGTAATTTTTCCTTGTGTCATTCCTGTCTTTCCTTAAAAATGTCATCTAAATCTGTTCAGTACTTCTGTGGAAAGTTGCAGCTGATTTCCAAATTTCATCAACGGGTCCTCTCCCTGAAATTTTGATCAAAATTGGTTTATTACTTTTTGGGTACGGTTGCTAACAGATGACATTCTTTAAAAAAAAATAAAAATAAAATCCTGGATCCAGACGATGTTTCAGATCAGTCTTGCGAAAACATTACCTCCAACAAACTCAATTTACGTCCCAATTTACTTACCTCAAAATACCATGACTGATACTATGACTGTATATTTGATTGGAGTTGATTTATTGTCCAGCTCATGAGATCTTTTCTAATTTAAAAAAACAGTTCGGAAACAGGGCCTCAGGAGGTAGAGCAGGTCGCTAGAAGTGGTGGATTCAGTCCCAACTCCCGTTTGTGATGTCGCTGTGACCTTGGGCAAGGCCTTTCACTAATGCACACGGAGAAGACCAAATCTGTTAAAGAGTTGGCATCTCTGAAGTGACCACACAAAAATATACATACACTGAAGTTCATATAATCAACTAGTGTGTTTGATCCTTTAACATGACCTTATCCATTCCAACAGAATGCTTGACCCTGACCCTAAATCTAAAATCATTTGCGTCTGGTCTTTTTGAGAGTCCAGCCAAAGATTAAGGCCGGCCAATAATGCTGTCACCTTGTACCTCAAATCCTCACTTCAAAACACAGGGTTGTTCTCATGAGGCTTCACCTACACACACACACACACACACACACACACACACACACACACACACACACACA
>JAVQKC010204609.1:0-10037 GCA_036025475.1 Philypnodon macrostomus | reverse complement strand
AGAGTATGTGGGACTGCTGGTCATCTCCCTGGCTTTGGCCTGGATGAACTCTCTGTACTACGCCAGGGGCACCAAACAATTGGGAATTTATAATGTCATGATGCAAAGGGTAACAAGGGCACATTTAAGTCAGTGATATAAAAATGGTTGTAATTTTTTTTTTACTCTGTAGATGATCTTGGGAGATATCCTGCACTTTCTGTTTGTTTATGCTGTCTTCCTCTTTGGCTTTTCTGCTGGTAAGATTGGGATCAGTGATTCTGTAATACACAACATCCTCCCTTGACCAGTATATACACTGTGTCTGTGTATAATGACAAATAAAGGCTTTACTTTTTAATAATGTAGTACATAGTAATTTCAACCTAAAGAATTACTTTGGTAAAATAATTACTGCATTGAGTTATTATGTGTTCTTGCTCACAGCTGTAGTTTCTCTGATTGAAGAGAACCCTCCGGCTAATAATGCCAGATCCAAATCATTCAGCAGGTCCAGTCTGGAGACTATCGTTTGTGAAAAACCATCCTACAATGACTTTGGCTTCACTACACTGGAGCTGTTCAAGTTCACTATCGGAATGGGTGATCTGGAGTTCACAGATCAGGTCCAGTATAAAGAGGTCTTCTACATCCTTCTCATCCTCTACATCGTTCTCACCTACATCCTGCTGCTCAATATGCTCATAGCTATAATGGGCTTCACCGTGGAGAAGACCTTCAACGAGAGTGAGAATATCTGGAACCTACAGGTTGGCTCCTACAAGTGGATTTTTGTGTTTTGATCTTATGTTTTTACACATACAAAAATACATGTCAAAGTTGATATAGACTTAAACATCTGGTTGGTCTGTCCACATGCTCAGAGATCCTTGACCATTCTGGCTCTGGAGAGGTCGCTGCCGCGGTGGCTGAAGGACAGAATACACGCTGCAAAATCCAAGATCATCGTCAGACAAGAGAAGGATCAGGAGAGGAGCAAGAGACTGATACGGTACAGTCCTATATGCCTTCTGCTCCAATCAAATGCACGTCTAAATGTGTCTGACTAATGCAGTGGTTTGTCTTCAGAGTGCAGGAGGTGAACTGGACTAAGTGGCGCTCAGATCTCTACGTGTGTCAGCAGGAGGACCCCGGAAACATTATGATGTCCCAGCCACAGGACCAGCCCACTGGTTAAGTAAACCTGACCACCCTCTTAAATTTCTAAATACTGTGGACTTGTGTTTTTCAGGGACCCGATGGAACCTCAGTCCTTTGTTTGAGAGGCTTCGGATCAGAACTCGCCAGGCTCCGCTCTCCAGTCTCCCTTAACTTCACTGTGAACAACTGTGCTCAAAATGTGCATATTTATATAACTGTATTTTTGTTTATTACTAATCATTTGTCAATAAATGTTCATTTGCAGTGGAACCATAGTTGCATAATGCTGTAATTAGGGTGTTGTTAGACCCTTTTCCCTAAAGTCATGGGCTTAACCATTTATATAAAGAAACTAGGACCAAAGCAGGACCCAAAAAGGATATATGTATGAAACTAGACTAGCAGCTAAATCAGGACTGAACAAACGTAAATGTAAGTGCTTTGAGAAAGCCTTCAGGGATTAAAAAAACATTATTATTATTAATAATAATAATAATAATAATAAACAAGAACTAAGTCTAAACCAGGACTAAACCATAAACAACTGAGCATATCCAAAGTGTCCTCTGAGGACAGGTGTGTCACCTCTGGGCTAAGCCACCCCTCAGTCTAAATCCTAGTGACATCTAAGGCTATAATACAAGAATATAACTAAGGATTTGCAAATCATCAATTGCGTAAAGCTGTTGAATGAGAATGAATAAGAGAAATGTGCCTAATATTTTACAAATATAAAAAATTGTGTACTGAAAAAGGATCTTCATAAACCCTGCATGAAAGATAAATAATTTAAATCCAGAAACCCAAATCTTAGCCAGCGGTTCCCATGTTACCATTTAAGAAACTAGCTATCGTGAATGTGCTTAATTTTATGATCAAATGTATTATTCTACTTGTGTCTGGTGCATTAATAGACAAGGAAGACTATTTTGGGTTTTGCAAACTTTATTGGTCAGGG
The DNA here is from genome assembly GCA_036025475.1 of Philypnodon macrostomus. Taxonomy (NCBI): domain Eukaryota; kingdom Metazoa; phylum Chordata; class Actinopteri; order Gobiiformes; family Eleotridae; genus Philypnodon; species Philypnodon macrostomus. Next base: position 7,939 of record JAVQKC010204609.1, on the reverse strand, counting down.
GGGAATGTTTGTGCAAGACAATGTATTCCTGAAGATTAGGCAAAAGTGGAATATCACATTTCAACAAAGTAGATATAGTGCACTTCCCCTGCCCTACCAGTTCATCAGAGTCTCAGGTCCAGCTCTGGCCAGTATGGGGCAGGAGGGCTACTTCAGGACAGTCCCGCACACAGCTTCAGTAGTTCGAGCAGCTTGGTCCCCGTCACATGGACTTTCACACACGCCCACAGTGAGCCCAGAGGAGGCACTTCATTTGAAACAGTAGACCCTGACTAAAGCGGGCTCAAACATGTGCCGCTCGCTTCACTTTTACATGACAACAGAGGCCCCGAAAAACATTCCTTCTCAGGACCACCCCATGCCAAAAATGAAATATGGAGTTACAGTATACAGGTGAATTCCTCCAAACCTGTACTATGGACAGTAGCGAACACTAGTGAGCTGGCAGGTGGGGGCGCTGTTGTCATGTAAAGAGCAGCACACAGGCTTAGCTTATCCATGGAGGCCTAGGCTCTGAGCATCTTCACAGACTGACACACAGACTATCCACACACTTTGGGCGTGGCTTAAGATTATGTTATAGCAGCTTTAAGGGGGCAGGCACATCGACAATAGCCAGGAACAGAAATGACACTGCCATCAAGTATGAAGACGAGAACATGGAAAAAGCTCTAGTTTGCATCATCTTTCTCCAAAGGTTATGGCCATCTCCTTTTGACAAAGATTTAGTGAAACCCTTTAGATTAAAGCACTGAGCAGACCACACAGTCCGCAGTAACACGAGCCTCCGATGGCACCTACGGTAACACACCTATGGCTTCAGGATGCAGTGGTCCAACAAATAAATTAAAGCTAAAAAAGATATTAAGAACTAAGAGATTCAAGACTTTAAATAACTACACAGCTCTGCATTCAGCTACACACAGTCCACTTCTCTCACAGGAGAAGGGCTCCAGTAGAAGTACAAAATTTACCTTCATTTTTCTAATTAAGTCAATACATATTCACATCACTATTGATCTGACAGTAATTGTTTAAAGGGGTGTCCAGATACAGTACTCAATACTTGTAGGTATCTTTATAACCTCTTTCCAGCCAATACTGACATACTGTACATGTACATATATGTGTTTGGTGAGGAGATGGTAAACTGTAAAGTCAGGGGGAAAAAACCTAATGTGGCACCTTTTTTTGTATGAACTCAGTCATATATGTAATTATACTGGGAATTATATTTGGATAGGTTAAATTAATCAAGCGTCACAAGTCTGAGCCGTTGACATTTTACTATGGTCAGTAAATGCATTTATCTTCTACTTATTCCTGTTAGGTGTCATGGGGGGGCTCTCCCAGCAACTACCTAGGCAGGAGTAGACCCCTAGACCAGTCACAACCATTTGCTTTATCACTCACTAGAGACATTAAGATTCTCCAATTCTTCTAACACATGCAAGTCTTTGGACATGAGAGGAAGAGGGGAGAACCCATTAACACGGGAGGACATGCAGAATATACCACAGAGGCCCGGAGATACAACCCACAACCTTCTTACTGATAGGCAAGAGTGCTAACCACTCTGCCACCGTGCAGGCTGTGAGTTGTTTATTGATGGCCCATTTCTACCACAGACTATTCAGAATGCTCATTTAGAACCTCAAGTAGAAACAGGATTTAAAACAGGATAACTATGAGTTAAGGCTTTTTCAAAAGGCTTGAGGGAAACACAGCAGAACATGGGCCTGATAAACCTTTGAGTAAAAGCAAGTGGGAACAGAGCTTTGTGCTAGTGAGTGCTAACCTGCAGTGTTCAGCAGAAACAGACAGGATAAGGCCAGTGAGTGGTGTCCACACGGCACCAGCACATCGCAGAACTTCACTATTTGCAAGTGATCAATTGGCCTTTCACAAACAAAACATATCTCTCATATACCAACTCTGCATGACTGCAGAAAGTAGTGATCATCAGTGAATCTGAGCTCCTCAGCTCAGGGTTAGTGTACAGCCTCTTGAAATAATATTAACAGTCATTACCATTGCATAAAAAGTGTCCTTCCTATTCCAATGGATCATTAAAAGGGGTGAGGATGAATAAATATATGCAAACAGTAGCATTGTTACACACCAACATCCTTCACCCTTGAGCAGTTTAAGGCCACTGTTCTGTTTAGTGCATCAGAAACTAACAATGTCGATGTTTTGATGATCAGTGACTGAAAGGGTTTGACAAAAAATTAAATCCACAGTTGATCTAAGTAAAACAAGACCATTAAGCTGTCCATAAACAACAATAAATACCCTCAGGCATTTCTTTGCCAGATATTTTTTGCCACTTTCACACCAACACTGACTGTTGGCACTGTTCAGTAGTCAGTCAAAATGGGACCATGGCAGTGCCTGTAAAATTTTTTCAAACAAGTGATGACTGACCATCAAAACATGTGTTCAATTGAGATTCAAAATATAGTTGATGTATTAATAGTGTCATATATTATTTGTGAACAATAACTGATCAATCACTTGCAGGATCTAAAAAATATCCAAGTAGGTTTGTAGAAGCCAAAAACAGCCCTTAGCATGACTGGTCATACTTCATCTGTAGGCTGGGTGATGGCCGTGCACACCCCCACTACCAGGCTTCTGAGTAGGGATCATCACATCCACGCTCTGGTCACGAAAGCCCTGCATCTGGAAGTCTGCTCCCAGGAAATCCATATTAGACAGCAACTTGGGCTGACCGCCCTGATCCTCATGCCCAGGTCTGTACTTTGCCCCTGGAATTCTTTCCGATGTGCTGGACCGAGGCCCCTGGAAGGCCGCCAGGTCCTGGTGGCCCCAGGGCCGCTGCACGTACTGACCGTTCATGTAAGGCAGAGAGGTCCCGGGAAGGCTGAGGGGGGGTGAAGCCCGGGGTTTGTCTGGGTGTTTGAGGGGAAAGGACTGGGCAGAGTTGGGGATTTTGTGAGGATAGCTGAGGTTCTGAGGAGGGGGAAAACCACATTCAGCAGGGGGATCCAGCCTGGGGTTCTTGCAGGGATGGGCACCCTCGGGAGGTTGCTGCATGCGGGCCAGTTGGTGCTGGGCCCAGGAGCGCTGCAGGTGGTGCTGGCTCTTCTCCACTTCATTGTGAAAGCTCTGCATCCCATTAGGAACGCTCACATTGGGCTGAGAGTGCAGCGGGATGCCAGGGGTGTGAATGGGGCCCTTGTCCGTACCTCCCGTCGCAAGGCAGGAGGGCATCAATCCCGGGGGATGGGCCACTCTGGAGCTGGCATTGATAAGCAGGTTACGGCTTATGGGGCTGGGGTTGGCGATCTGGCCCTCGCACACAGAGGTGGCACCCAGGCCGGCACGCGCTTGGCACAGCTGGTTGATCTGGTGCACGATGCTGCTCAAGTCTCCAGGTCGACTTTGGTGCAGACTGGCTGCCATGGAGAGAGGGATGGTGGAGGTAGATACAGTTACATTTGGGGGAGCGTCTGCGTCAGGCAGCTTGCGTGGTCCATAGTGACCCGGAGGAGGCTGTTGAGTGGAGTCACTCATAAGAGGAGGTCCTCCAGGCCCGCCTGGTGGAGGTCCTCCGGTGGGGGCCGTGAGTGGTCCTGTGTGTGGTGCTGTGGTCATGGTCTGTTGTAGGGGCTGAGGATGCTGCATGTTGAGCTCAGAGATATGGCGTAACTCCTGGGCTGGGGGCAGCAGAGCTTGTGGAGCTGGCCCGTGGTGCTTCAGAGTGTGAAGGTGTGACAGTTGCTGTGCTGGGAGAGGGGGCACACACTGCTGGGGTAGGGGAACACTTTGCTGCCTTTGCAGGGCCGGGGGATATGGGGTCCTCGGGGCTGTCTGAAGCTGGGACAGGCTTTGCTGCCGCTGAAGAGGCCCTTGGTGGGACAGGCCTCTGTGCTGCAGAGCCTGTGGGTGAGGCGCAGCCTGGGGCAAGGTCTGTGGAAGGCCCATGGGGTGTGGGATGGGCGGCTGTTGTGGGGTGGGTGCTGCTGTGGGCTGCAGGTGAGCGCTGGGGTGAGCGCTGTTTAAAGTGCTCTGAGGGCCATAGGGCCCACTGTGGAGGTTCATCCCTGCTTTATGGAGCGGTCGACCGCGAGTCCCGGAGGGCTCTTTCACTACTGTTTTAATTGGAGCTCTGAGCACAGCCAGTAGGCCTGTGCTGGCACTGAGGTGAGAGGGGTAAGGGCTGTGCCGCTGGGAGGACGATGTGTCCAGTCCGTTTACTGTACGACGAACGTGCTTCCTCTGAGGAACTTTGACACTGTTGGGAAAGATCTGTATTGTCAGAGGGTTGTTGGCGACTTTCTTAGCATACGCATCCAACTCGGCGGGGGTTGGGTAGCTCGTAGATCTCATCTTCTGTGTAGTTTCCCCTGCAAAGCACACACAAATGTTTTCACATGTTAAACCATGACCATATTTAATTCATTACATTAGGATTCACGCAATTGTGTGGAGTTATAACATCACTTTATACAACACAACTATATACCCTATACCACCATTGACAGACTGTTCTGTATAATCTAGCTCAACATTATATGACTTGTTGTATGGCATACCAAAAAAGACACTTACATCTCTGAGGTCCAGTGTTCATCTGCGAGCACGAGAGAAGTGTGATGGTAGAGTCACCAGAGGCTGGCAGACAGGCCAGCATGTCAGTAGTCCACTAATGCATGAGCCTTTGATTCCTCACCATACTGTGGAAAAAGCACAAATGATCCACTGAGCTGTGACACCCACCACTGCAAAGCTTAACACTCAGGAAGCCGCAGTCATCTCATCCTGTGTGAGTAAGTGTGGATTCGTGAGGTCGAAGCTGTCGGTCAGATGCGGAAACGCAGAAACCCTTTGACTTCACCAGACGCAGTGAAAATGTGACATTTTGTACAAATACGGCTCATACGGGCGGCGCAGCCAAAGGCTACAGCGGCCTGCTTATTCTCGGAAAATGAGTTACTGGTCCAGCAGTTAACATATCTCACAACTAGCCAGTATCTAACTAGTAGCCAGCCCTCATCTACCCGTACACTGAGGCACTTCAGGGCTAGCTCACCAAGCTAATCATGCTAGATAATTATTAGAGTAAGACAGGCCTACAGACAAAAGCCAGGCCAAAACTATACACGCAGCACGCCATTACAGACGTTAAATAAAGATGGATGACCTCGGACTGAGGGTTAGTTTGAATCAAGCACTAGCAACAACTCATAAGGAGCCCCTTTGTGCTTATTGTGAGCAGGCCAGCTGCCTCAACATCAGTATTCACTCACGATAAACACCGAGACCAAACGGATGAGACAATCAAATACTTACGCCTTACACACTTATGAGAAAGGCAGCTTCATCTTGTGGAAACGTAATTTAGATTATATGTTTCTGATGAAACTATGCTCCCCTTGTTGAGCTCCGTGCTGCTGTAGGCTACGGCAGCAACATTAGATGAGCATGCGCACTACACTAAACCTAAAGACCCTTGTTTTGCATCTAGGTATACGCACGAACGCCTGTGCAAAAGATACAATTTACTTTCCACTCTAGTTTTTAAATGTATAAATTATGGATAACATTTTACAGACACATATGCGCCACTGTTACATGTATGCATTATATTCCAGTTAAAAAAAACATAACTACTGATCTTTCTAATTAGTATTACTTACAGGCTACAGAGATTTGTTTTTCAACTGAATACATTAGAATGACAATAGGAGTCTGTCCCAGGTGTTTTCTTAGACAGCATTATCATAACACTATATAAACTAAAACTTCATCAACACCTGGAATTAAAGAGGGGACAGGTTCGAAGGCTTTTACCATTTCTAGAAAGGAGCACACAGGAAAGTCTTATTTAAAAGCTTTATTAAATAAATCTAGTTACATGTAAAGCAGGTATTTAAACACCCTTAGTAAAAGCATACAGCACTAGCTCTGTGTTTGTTTGGCACGAAGCCTCAGCAAAGTTTTCTGGAAAACAGTATTATGAAGCAGGTTAGTGGTACATCAGGACAATAGACTGCAAATGAACGCAGGGCTTTTACCTGGTGGAACGCCTGAGCCTTCAGACGGTTTTGGGCAGAGGTTACTAGTCTGTTTCTGCGCTCTCTCTGGTGTCGGACTTCTTCTAACTGTTCATAAAGTCTAGAAAATCACCACATACAAATGACTGAAATGATCAAACATGTCTCAGTACTGAGGTGTAATAAAGATCATACCTCTGGGTCCTCCTTTTCATCTCAGACCCATGTCTGCGCTTAGGTGTGCAGAGCTTTTTATGAACAAAGTCATTCACTGTACAGGTCCACAAGTTCTCCATCTTCACTGTTACAGACGTCAGTTCTGATGTCGTTGACGTCTAAAAGAATGATTTTCATGATAAGATCACAGCAGTACCTCAGGATATTTGTTTATAACATGTGTAAAGTTACCTCTATGCACTGCGCCCTGGGATCATCCGTGGCACCTGATTCCTGCGTGAGCAGGCTGCTGTCTGTCAAGCTTTCCAAAGTGATCTCAGACTGCTCCAAAATTCCTTTTTCGTCCACCAACTGCTAATAAAAACATTATTGTGGGATGCACTTATCTGAAAAACACTTTATACTGCTTAATGCACTAGAGGTCCACATGGTTCCATTATGTCCCTTTTCTAATTTTCACACTTGCAAATTAGGTGTCAACACCTGGAAGAGGTACTATTTTAGTACACACTTCTCCCTGGTTCCAAGTGAGCCGAGCTGATACTAAATCAGATTGCCTGCCTGATTGGCTGTTTTTTTTTGGCTCTAGATAAACTAGGCCTGTGTCGTCATCCACAACAGCAAGGTGTATATCGGCGAAACAGCCCCATACGTCTGCTACAACTGGCACCTTAATCAGACATTGTGTGATTTCTAAGGGTTTTAATATTGTTAACGAGCAAATAAGAGGCCCCGTCCCCAAACCATGACAAACATGGGAAGGGTCTATTTGACTTTTTTGATTTGTCTGGATGTTTGTGAAGAAAGTTTTTGCCAAATTGTGTAAAATTCCCTAAAACTACATTCTTCTTTCAGTCTATAGGGGGCGCTATAGAGGTAACTGCCATCATATTGGTCAGATGTGTTCAGGGCCGAGGGGTAATTAGGTATTTCAGGTTAGAGCCTAATCGGGCAAAGTATGGGCAAGTTAGAGGCTGTCAAATATACCTGACCTCCCAAATTCAATCGAAAATGGCCGACTTCCTGTTTGTTGTAGGGTGGGGTCATAATAATATTTTATGTTTTTAAACTCAATCCAGTTCAGTCTTTATGGCATGTACCTGTGTGCAAAAGTGGAAACTTATCTGGCATTTCATTTTTGAGTTATCGCATTTACATAATATACACATAATATTATTGTTTCGCTGATATAATAATCGGGTAGTCAGGAATAATGTGATGTTTTACTTCAAACTTCACAGCTTATGTTGTGATTCTTGCACCTGGATGGGGATAGGACCTTCATGTGTGCTGCACTGGGACAGGGACTGGTGGAGTTCCTGGAACGGTTCACTGCTGGAGACTTCCTCTGCTCTCATCTGCTCTATGGAGTCTTCACTATCTATAGACAGGGGCTCGGTGTGTCCAGGTATTTCAAAGTTCGCTGTGTTGTCCTTTTGGTTGTTTGTAACCTCTGCAGGGAGAGGGTGAAATGAATCCAAGGCAGAAAATCCTGAAAAAAAAAGGAAATGCATAACATTAACTAGGCCTGTGCTGTCGTCCCCGACAGCAAGGTGTATATCGGCGAAAACGGCCCCATACGTCTGCCCCGTACGTCGCCCCGTACGTCTGCCCCATACGTCTGCTACAACTGTTACCAACGGGCCTCTTAATCACTTTTTGGATTTGTCTGGATGTTTGTGAAGAATGTTTTTGCCAAATTTAGAAAATTCCCTAAAGCTGCATTCTTCTTTCAGTCT
>JAVQKC010204589.1:0-19372 GCA_036025475.1 Philypnodon macrostomus | reverse complement strand
CCAATTATTTACGATATTTATTTTTTTTTGACATTTTCAAAAACATGCTTAACCTAACCTACGCTTTTTTTTATTTTTTTTTTTTTTTTTTTTTTTTTTTTTTTTCAAAATGACAAAATCTATTATCTATCTATCTCAGCTTTTAAAAGACATCACTAATACTTTGCACATGTGTATCTGCATTAATCAAAATCTGGGCGTGAAATGCGTGATGATGTATTGTAAGTCCAATCCCAGTATTATATTGCTCTAAATAGACTGAGTGACATGCTCAAAGACAAGAGCAGAACCTCTGACTCCACTGAGATGGTGCATAGTTGCTGCTGCAGTCATGCGAATCGCAGAGCAGCTTAATGCCTGAGTCAAGTAAGATGTTACCTGATTGGTTCTTCGGGGTGGTCCCCTGATTAGGCCCAGTGTCCAGGGAGACCAGGGAGGAGATGCCTTTGATCTGCCATAGGTGAGGTCAGTCCAAGAGGTCGGCCAGCGTCTGGAGCAAAACCCACACAGACGCTGATGAAAAGTTTGAAGAGCACCACTCCACAATGAGACGTGACGCCTGATTTTACAGAGAAGAGTGTGATTGCAAGGAATGCTTGAAAAGATTAGTTATTAGTCATTCTCCTTACATTCACTGGATGAAGCTTTAAAATCTCATACACTCTATTGAGGTTTAAGTGGTCTATAAATATCTCAGTGCACATTTGGACAGCAGATGTCTTTGACAAGTTAATCATTTTAGTCATACAGTATAATCACCTATCCAACACCAGACTATTGATGTCCACTCTAAGACATCTGTTTAGAAAATGTAGTGGATTGATTCTTATTTGTGGTGTTTTTGTGTTTCATATTCTATAGTGCTCCCCCTCCCTGAGTCACTGCTAACATCTCTGTTGTCCTCAGAGGAAGACTCTCAACAGCTGTGCTGCTCTGTGCCTGTTGTGAGTTATGGCCGACTGCTGTCCTCTTGGCTTTTATTGATAATATTACACTGGCTGATGTAAATATGACTGGGGCTGCTACAAGCTGGGCCTGTCCTCTTCATCACTCTGTAGGCCTCTGTATGCAAGTGTAACTCATGTCTAACTGTGGGACAGGGTAAGTACATATCAAATCAGCAGATTCACTGTGCATGTGTCCATGTGAGCATGTGTTTGACATATTCACTTCCTGACCTTACGATGCTCTTTCTCTCGATAAAGCCAACGTCAGGCTACATGCCGCTTGCAGGAAACAGCCAGCTGAGACTGGACATGATAAACAGTTCAGAGTTGGCTAACAGATTATCCTGCCCTCGTGTGTGCATGTACGTTTTGTCTTTCTGTGGTGAGCTGTGCTTCTTGCTGTGCTGTAAAGATTATGCACACACCCACAGATAAATCTCTGAGATTGACTGCCATCTCGGCCTTTATGATCACCACATTCTTACTTTGTACCTTACCTTCAAACTTGCTTCACAAACACTGCATATTGGTCCATCATAACATCTCAGCGGACATAAAGTCAGACTATACTTTCTGAAACAACCAAAAAGGTGGGTATCTGGTCGTGGCCTTCTTCATTTTTATCAAGCAGCTGTGGAGAGTGTGTTTAACTTGACCAGACTAAAGAGAAAGGGACTCTAACTGACCAGTCCCACCCTGCAAGCTGTATTTGTATCCCTCTGCCTTCTCACAAGAGACCGAGGAGCTTTAGAACAAGGACTTCTAGATTCCAGACCAGGGCATATTCCAGCGCTCTCCATCCACTTACCACCCTAGAACTTGCTCTTTAAACCTGTTTTTGTTGTCATTGTCAATAGAATGTGAGTATGATATTTTTTTTGTAATTGCACTAACCTCACCAAACAAATCCCTAACAATGTGTTTATATGGAAATAAAGTATTGAGTCTTGAATCATCATATGTACATTGAAAATGCTCTTTGTGTTAGTCCAAACTCCTTATTCGGTCTTGCTGCCCTGACCTGGAGGTGTAAATTCTGGATTAATACCTTGTCTGTTAACTGGACTGAACTCTGCTTCTCTCTCGTTTGTATTTTCTCACACACAGAGCTCTGACCCTTGACATCTCCAAACACCACTTCACACTGCCATACAAATACATACTCATAAAAGCCCATAGAAAGCCCAGAAAACCCTGCAGCTGTTCCACCCTGTGTCCACCCACACAGCACATACTACTGCTCCCTTAACACAGACGGACAGGAAACAAATGTGTCGCTTATTAGAACCTGATTCCAATATGTATTTGAGATGAATATCCCCCTTCCCACCCCATGCTCCTGCTAAATACACTGTGACAAAAGGCTTCTTATGAAATTAGGCTGTCATTAGTGGGACTGCTCTGATTAGATATGAGAGTGGATTAGCCATCTGCTCGACTCTCAGGCACAAGCACGATACCATCGCTAGTCACTCATCACAGATTTCTCCATAAAAACCCATTGAAGGCTTGACTTTGTACATGTGATATGCTTGTTTTTCAGTGGCTACTAATTTGGATCTATGGAAGAATTCCTGAAATACCTCTGTTTAAATTGTGAGATAAGATCAATGTCAATAAACAATTCTGTATGATGGCTTAAAGCTCAAGACTATAACAGGAAGGGCTGGATCTATAATTGCGGTCATCCAAGGCTCTGCATTCAAGAATTTGAAACTGATGTTACATTATTATAGTGTGACAAACTGTCCTATAGTATAAGTGAGTGCAGTATCATGACTTAAAGAATATCTGGCAATGAAGGTGTTGTGTCCTAACAAATTCCATTATATATATTGAATTTGTTTTAATATCACTTTTTGTAAGTCCGTTTTAAAGGTAGGCCTGGAATTTACTAAGTAACTAAATATTAAGTTAGATCTGTAGTGATCAAACTTTTCTCACGCAGTACCACTCCAAAATGGGCTAAAATGTTCACATCAATACTAACCCTGGTCTAAACCAAAGATGATCTCATTATGACTATACAACTGTGCTTGAACATACAACTGTGCTTAAACATACCCTAAACAACTGGAGCACTAAACCAGACAGTATTTATACCATAGACTCCCATGTACTTAAGCTTGAGTGCCACAAGTGTTACCCTCGGGCTGCACAATTTTGAAAAAATATATAATTTTTATGACAAATTGATTCAGTTCACAGCACTCTTCTGGAAGCGTTGAAAGAAGACTAAAATAAGAATCACATGCCTTTCAAAGCATCTTTGTAGAGGTTAATCCTACAAGGTAAGCAGGTTTCCACCATATATTTGGTTTAGTGCCCAAGATATTAAATGCCTAGAAAATTGCAGCCTTTTTCGATATTCTAATTGTGACCATTACAATTGCGCATTCAGTTCAATTGCAATTAATTGTGCAGCCCTATACTCACACACAAGTTAAATTTATATAGAAATGTGTCAACTTCTTGCACGCATCAGTGTTGCTCAAATCTGATACAGAAATACGTTTTAATAATAGGTTCTGAGTATATCTAACACAAAAATATTATTTAAACGTTACCTCACAGTGTTCTGTTCATGTAAATGAACAACATGGCTTTGTATCTAAAAAACTTACATTGCATTTGGGAACACCATTCACACATCCTCATTCATTCATAGGAAATGTGGATTAGGTGTCTTGTCCACAATGGGACACAAAGACAGTGTGCTCTCAGAAACTGGCGACCCTCAGTGCAGGGTGAACACACGTGCAGTAATGTGTACACAGTGTGTCAGTGTATTCATTGGACTTAAATGAAGGTATTACTGCATTACTAACCCTAAAACTAAAAAATATAGAAATTACTTACATTTTATTAAATCTGTTTGTCTTTTGCAAAATATAATACATTTACTTATTTAATATGAACAACACCCTGTTCATTTCTAAGAGTCTTCTGCACTTGTCCTCATAAACTCTCAATAGTATTTACACATGCACATCAGACTTGAGTCAAACAGTATTGGTTTCTTGTCCAGAGGAAAGCCTGAACACGTCACATGACACTTGGAGCTCCACTTGCTTCCACTTGTCACAGTTTGAGATAATGGTCAGTGTTGTGGCCTATATCTGCTGGTGTCAGGAGTCTCCACTGTGGAATGGACACATGCAGCCATCTATCACTGTTCTCTCAGCACATGTGTGGGTGGGCCCCACACTGGGCATTATTGCAATTTGGGGAGCAATTGACAGTAATCCGCCCTCTCTGCTCGGCCATAAGCCCCTCATCCCCCAGCAGGCCGGAGGCACGTCTTCACTGCAGACGACTCATGGAGTTGGCACATGTCGGCTGGTCTGTCGGGGCTCATGTTATATATCATTATCAGCTCTATGCAGTGTTTCATGGTGGTCTGAGGGGCCTCTGTGAATAAGCCACTAAAATACAGTCAAACTAAGCACAAGGAAGTACACTGATTGCATGTTTGCCATCTTTGTAGATATATTGTTGATTTGTTGGTGGACAATCAATTCATTAAGATTTGGTAAATAAAAATGATGCTAGTAAAAGTGCATAGTTTTAACACATTTGATTTTGTTTGGTTTAAATTATACCATACCAATAGAAATACCAAAACCAATAGAAACATTTTATAATAATAATAATAATATAAATATGGTTATAAAAATCATAACATGCCTAAAGTGGAAGTGTCTGGTCAGTGCAAACCAGAGAAAATGGGAATATTCATCAATTCTGCTAATGCTAATCAACTAATCAACACAGGTAATATATATATATTACCTGTGTTCAATTATCAATGAAAGGTAATGACATTTAGTGCACATATAAGAAACACGAAAAGCCCTCGGTCTTTCTCTGAAATAGCTGTGGTCGCCACACGTTCAGGCTCACTATAATTGTTAGTTTCCTGAACAAAGTCTTGCAGGCATTTAATACACCCTGCAGACAGAATTAAAAAGCAATCATGAAATTCAATAGTTCCATATAAAAACAACTGGGAGATGCACTGTGCCACACTTTATTTACAAAGTAAACACTAGTCTTCATCTGCGCTATAGGCCACTGTATACACCAAGTAGTGAGCACTGCTTTGATGGATGGCATGGTTTAGTAAGAGAGAAGTCATTTAGATGATGAAAATAGACAAATCGTTAATGGGATTGTTTTAAAAATGAGTCTAGCAGAGTCAAGGGAAAAGTATAAAAAAAGATAAGGGCTGGATTTTTGAACGAGCCGCAGTTAAACATCGGAGCCTGCAGCGGTCTGTGAAGTGAGAGGCCCCTCTGTCTGTGGTGGTCCATACAACGATGACAGAATAAATGAGAACTTAGGCAATGGTTTGTGTTGCTGCAAAAAGTCTGACACTATCTTTTGATTTGCTCTTGTCTGTTAAGGACAGTGGTCTAAGGCTCACTGCTCTTAAAGTCACCATGTGTAATGAATCCTGATGCTATCTCATGACAGTCTTTTGTGAAAGAACTCAGCAAAACGGTGTAGGCCGTTTAAATGAGGTGGGTATTATTTCATCGGCTTCCACAGATGTATATAATAATATGTACTGAGGGTTGTGTCTCAATGTTACAGTATGGGCAGCGCCACTACTGACTCTATCATGGAAGTATTTACTGGCCATATGGTCGGTGACACCAGGTCAAACTCGTGTTTTAAATGGAACCACCAAGTGTAGTAAAAGGCTTGCATACACGGACACAGACAAATTCAAGCATTAGCACATTGCTAATTACTGAGGGTCGCTTTTAATAAATACTTTCCTGACATATGATTTGCAGTGCTGCAGAGAAGCCAGGGAAAAACACTGAGCCATTTCACTTCATGTGAGAAAATATGTTAGGGTGTCCTTGTGCATTGGACAACATGACCCCCAAAATACACAAAACACATTTGTAGCATAACCTTATACAATTAATTTACTTTGAAGCCACACATGCATGCACACATGATTGTTGTTAACAGGGAAGTCATGTTTGTAAAGTGTGTATATGACACAGCCAATAAAACACTGCGCCTCAAAAACGGATTGTGATTGGTCTGTCCACAAAATCGCAGAGAATGATTCGCTGTGAGCAAAGGACCAGACCCCACTTTTGATGAAAAGAAATAGGCAGTGCTGGTATACCAGGCTAGTTATTAATGATAAACAACTAATCCTTAACTAAGGCTTAATAGTGTGCAATTATTAGAAAGCATTAGCTACATCTAAGCATTGTTTGCAGACTTGCGCATGAGCCGTACTGCTGATCTGTTCATACATAATTACCTGAACCCTGCCCACAGCGTTGACAGAAAAAAAAACTTCAAGTCTACCTGTACATCTGTGCATTTGACATGAGGCAGGCTGAGGGGATTTTCACCGTAATGGTCAGAAAGTGTGAAAAATCAGTGAAGTGCTGTGAAATGGGCCATTTTAGACTGATGTAGTATTCGGGGGAAACGCCTTGGCAGCACATAAAGGCCGCACTGTGAGGGTGAAATGACCATAGAGCTCCTGAAAATAAACAGAAATCAAATGGAGTGATTGATTGAATAAATTATGGGATAGATGCGCTCTCTCTTCCTCTCCTCCACGCACACACACAGCAGCTGGAGAAAAACACACTTGTTGCAGTAAGATCCAGCACTTGGGCCAGATGCTATTTGGGTCTATGTTTGTGCCACAGCAGTGCAGAGGTACGGTGTTTGGCCTGTGGTAAGTCTCGCTCTGGGATATTCACTGTCTTTTATTGGATGTGCTGACCCAGAGAGAACGATTTGTTATTTTTGACTAAAGTTCAGTGAAGAAAAATGTTATGATGGCAATTTTTATGCATATAAGCTGCTTACATAGCATGGCATGATGTTGAGATGTAGTTTTGTTTGGTAAACTAAAGTTTTAGGCCTAAACCCAAAACACTGTCAGAAGTTTCAACTTAATGCCAGTACGAAACAGAATTGAATGTTGTTTTCTCAGCTAATTGTATAGCTGTCCTCGATCCGATTGACACCTGAAAGTCTATTCACTTTACCTTAAAATATTGTAACCATTTAAATATTATATGACTTCAGATCATTTTTCTAATAGTTCTATAGCTCTGAATATTTTTATTACATTAAAAAATCTGTCAAGCATAAACAGCATTTTTTTAATCCATAATGTGCTTGTAGACCCATGCACTTATGTATATCTTATAGACAAAAGTTATACGTGTTCTTCAAACTATTTTGGATAACTCCCCAAACCAAGCTTTAATTGATATAATAATTCATAATAATTTATAGGCTACATTAGATTTGTGGGGCCAATAAATTGTCAAGTTCCTCACTTTCTCTCTAGCGTGTTTTGTTCTGGAGTGCATTCATCCACAAATGGGACCTGTAATGTGACCTCTTCAATCTGATGAACCTACTGACCAGCCGGGACCCTTCGAAAATAAAAAACTCCCCCCAACTCATCTGCCCCTGTCCCACTGGTTCACCCTGCACCACAGCCCTGGCCTCTGGAGTAACAAGAGAGATGTAAACAGCCAATTATTGGATAGGCTCTCATTCATATCCCCTTAACCACCGCTATATGAACACTGAGGCTCTGGCTTTAATAACTTTTCTCTGGACAACATTCAGATGTCTGTCCCAAAACACGAAACCCATTTACCCTGTTGCATTATACCTTATTTCACCTAACAATCTCTGGTATACATGGTTTAGTCCTGGTTTAGCCCTTGTTTATCTTTAGTACTAGATCTGGTGTCAATATCTCTTGAATATATATATATATATATATATATATACAGTATGGTGTGCTTTTGGGGGCTAAAGCCATGTTAAAATAGCTCTAACGACCCTGTGCCTGTCTTTTCATATAGAGAGACTTGTAAGCATATAGCCCACTTCACCAACTATCCCTCACAACACACACATCTTGCAATAATCAGCTCAATTAGTGGAGGTCACAGAGGAGAGTGGCCAAGGTGAGCGGTGGGAGGTTGTGAAAATAGGGGCTGGACTATTAGTGGGAATGTGATCTTCATTCATCAGCAGCCGTAACAATGACCGCTTCAGAGCGTGGCCGCCTCTCTGATCAAACTGATCCGGGTAAACAAGTGGTTTACAAACAACGTCAAAGGGCCAGGCACGAGATCTGAGATAGGATCCACCAATCGGCATGCATCTTCTGAATGGAGTGGAGCAACGGGCCGTGCTGCATTTGATTGTAAATGATCTACTAAAAGGTGTCAATGCAGCAAATAATATTTCTTCTATGTGCAGTGGTTTGCATGTAATAAATGCCCTCCATGATATATCCAGATTTGGGACTGGCACAAGAAGTACAGGGGCTTTTGACAAAAACATCCATTGTTAATTAAATCTCACAAGTGTCTCTTGTTAATGTGAATACTGTATGTCAACTGAACAACTGAACCAGGACAGAACTGGACAATGCCAAGTACAAGTACACTTCTGTGGGTGTGTGTCTGTGTGTGTGTGTGTGTGTGCATGCGTGTGCATGCCTGTGTGTGTGTCTGTGTGTGGGTGTGGGTGTGTGTCTGTGTGTGTGTGTGTGTGTGTGTGTGTGTGCATGCGTGTGCATGCCTGTGTGTGTGTCTGTGTGGGTGTGGGTGTGCGTGTGTGTCTGTGTGCCTGTGTGTGCGTATGTGTGTTTTGTTGGGGTTTTTTTTAGTTGAAAGACATGCATAGTTTTTTGTTTGTTTTTTATTTTTCTTTACATATGTATATGTAAAGTGTGTGTCAGGGGAGGTGGCCTCTGTGAATGGGTCCAGTTACGGTACATTTAGCTGTTGCTGTTAGATGAATGGACCTGATAAGTTTTATCTCGCATCACTTCTAAAGGCGCGTCTGTCACGGCGTTATTTACGCACGCTTAGATTTTCACTCAGCGCTTTCACTGGAGGACTTTCAGATATTAATGGCCCGTATCAATCAAAACTGACGGACAATTATTATTATTTGCTGCTTAATATTTTTTTCTGCAGACACTGTCATGACATCAAGAACAATGTTCATAATTGAATCGGCCTATGTTAGACGTTTTGTGTTTATGTTTTTAATAAATTTGAGTATTAATAAAGATGTGAAAAATATCCTAAAATACAATATAAAAATAATAATAATTATTATAATAATATATCGCTGTGGGTTGTTTTTTATTTTGTTTGTTTTTTGGTGTGAATTACTGTTGCTCGTGTGCCTGCAGTGTGTGAATGTGATCCCTGGCGTGGGTGGATTCTGACAGTGAAGTCTCTAATGAAGAGGTCCCAGGGTGGACAGATACACATCTACCACTGGTCAATGTCTAGACCGGCATTCAATAATTACACACATCACGTTACACAGCCACGCGCGTGACACACGGCATCATGGATTTGACGCACACACAGGGACATGGATAGCACTCAGAGAGACAGTGTAACAAGTGTAAACCATTACAACCTGTTGGAGGCAGCTTTGATTCGAATAAAATATGAATAATTCGATCAGAAAACAGAAAATAGGCCTCATTGGTTTGTCTTTTTGAAAGTCTCACAAATTGTTTCACGTGAACTACACGGTCTCACCTCGAGCTGATCGGTGCAGTTTCCCCTCTCCTTCTGAGTCCTCCAGCTCTAGCACCACGCGCGCATGTTGTATTGAGTTTAAAATCATCTCTGTATCCCCACACTGCTCCCGCCTCAATGGACGGCCATCTAACTTGAATTAAAATGCTCTCACTCCAGGCTATGTGCAATGAGTGGGTAATTCTTAACCCTCATAAAAAAATGTAAAAAAAAAAACCCGCACGAGTTTCAATTAATACATTTCTTGATATTTTGGCATTAATTAATTAACTAGGCTATTTTATTGTTATCATTTCCTGTAGAACAAAGTGCTAGTAATTATCATTTTGAATCCAAACTAATTCATAATTTGACAAAATGACAGGAACAATTTTGCTTGGACTAAAAGTGAGTAAAACATAAATGGTATACGTCCGTTAAGTCACGGCAAATTCAATATTTCCTGCAACCTTATGAAGCGTCATCTGATAAATGCTCGTCTCCTCTCACACTTGACAGTTTGAGTTAAACTAATGAAGCTCTGTGTTTTTAAAGACGTAGGGTTGATTTAAGCGCTCATCCAGTGACTGTGTGTCTGTGCGTAACGCTGTGGGCTGTGTGTTCTCTGGCGCCATCCCTCCTCCGACTGCAGCATGATCCTCTGCAACTCTCCAAACTCTCCCACGCGCTTTCTGTTTGGCTGCTCGAGCTGCCTGTCAAAGTTAAAGGGAAGGGGAAAAGTGTTAAAGAAGAAAAATGTGCGCGATTTTTCTATTGGAGAGGCGGGCTGCAGCGAAGGGAACAATCGGCGTGACTTTGCCAGGGAGCCACCTCAAAGCGTATCGGGTTACTTTGAGTGACAGCGTAACCATGGCAAATAATTTGACTAAGGCTATTGTCTTATCCTCGCCATCCCCGGGTCAGATAACCGACCAATCAGAGTTCATAAACGCTTGTCTTGCCAGTTTAGAATAATATTATTAAAAGGAGGCAGCAGTCAGGGCTGTGGGAGTAGGTTGTGTTGAGACTCCGCGAAAAAGGACCACGTACGGTGCCTTTCCTCTCTCCTGCTACAGACACTTATGAGGAGCTGTCGCCTGGGGTTCTGCACGGCTCAATGGACTTGACTTGATCGACTTGGAACTTCCTTCTCGGGACTTTTGTGGACTTTGTTTCATGAAACGATGTCTATGCTTCCGACATTCGGTTTTACGCAGGAGCAGGTCGCGTGCGTCTGCGAGGTGCTCCAACAAGGCGGCAACATCGAGAGACTGGGCCGCTTTCTGTGGTCGTTGCCCGCCTGCGAGCACCTTCACAAGAACGAGTCCGTACTGAAAGCTAAAGCGGTTGTAGCCTTTCACAGGGGCAACTTCAGGGAGCTGTACAAGATCCTAGAAAGCCACCAGTTCTCCCCGCACAACCACCCCAAACTGCAGCAACTGTGGCTCAAGGCGCACTACATCGAGGCGGAGAAGCTGCGGGGACGGCCACTGGGAGCCGTGGGCAAGTATAGGGTAAGAAGAAAGTTTCCCCTTCCCCGCTCAATCTGGGACGGAGAGGAGACCAGCTACTGCTTCAAGGAGAAGAGCCGGAGCGTATTGAGAGAGTGGTACACGCACAACCCGTACCCGTCTCCCCGCGAGAAAAGGGAGCTGGCCGAAGCCACGGGGCTCACCACCACGCAGGTCAGCAACTGGTTTAAAAACCGGCGACAGCGGGACCGGGCAGCGGAGGCGAAAGAGAGGTACGGAACTTGACTCATACACAATCATCACATCCGACAGACTAAAGTACACTTCAGTCACAGTGCGCACAATTATTATCGCTTTACAAAAACTTTCAATAACTTTAGGTTTTGTTTGACAACTGGCAAAAAAGGGGCTTTATGCAAAAGATGTATATTCTCAAATTGTTCTATATATGTTTTATACTTTCAGAAGTTTTCAGAACTTAAAATGTTTTTTTTTGTATTTTGGATAAAGTAATCAATGAGACTATAATTCCATATTTGGTCTGCTAGTTTGGGTTATTTTGATGTTAAATAAAATAAAAAACTAATATAATATGCTATAGTTGTAAGTCAAAGTCAAGGTGAGACACGAGGAAAGGGTTAATAGGCCACAGAGGTGTCCGGTCCCACCAGAAAAGTAAAAAGTCCAGTTTCAAATGTAACTATAGCCTCGTTTACGGCTCTTGTCTCTGAACTTTGCCAATGTCAGGAACCACTTGTTGTGTGTGTGTGTGTGTGTGTGTGTGTGTGTGTGTATTCCCCGCATTTTGCTCTAATTACACATTATTTTAAAGATGAGGACATTTCTTCAAAGATAAAGCTTCAGCTGCGGCCGTGTTTGATAACAGTGCGCATACGGACCTTTAGGTAAAACACTAATTAAAGGCTTGTCGTCAGGTAAATTATAAGGCGATTAAATTTGCGTCAGGCTCCTTTTAAGTTTTGGTAATAACACTTATTCCAACATGAAGTTTCACTGCGCACAACCTTTAACATTAAAGTCTCCAAAAGTCATGTTGAGTAGTGGGTGCCAGCGCTCGTTCAGAGCCGTGCGTTGAGCTGAAGGAGACGTGCAGTCAGGTGTTCTCTGGCCTGATGGTGTCTTCTTTCACCTCATGGCCTCTAATTCGGGTTGAAAGCTCTACGTAAATCATGTCTTCCCTAAGAGTGGAAAAAGCCTTACTCACCACCAACACTGTGGACACTTATAGACGCGTAACTCAGCGTTCAGCAGCGGGATAATTAATACTGTCATTTAGTCCAGATTTAACAGGTCAATTAGTTTACCTTTAGACTGTCAAAAAACATCACGAGCAGCCACAGTACCATGTCAGCACATTTCAGCAGTCATTCATTTCCCTTTGTATTAAAATATACATTTTAAATAATTGTGTTTTGTAATACAATAATGCTGATCGTGCATTTGTTTAATAATTATGCCTCTTAATTGATTATTAATTAAGTAATGAATTCCCTTAATAATAATATCTGATAATCATGTTCTATTATTCTACAGTTTTGTCATTGTCAGTGTGTGTTTTCATTGTTTATACATTTGAACTCTATTGAAATGCTAATTTTGTGTTATCACGGTAGGGTTATTAAAGCCTCATTAATAAGACTTAATTTATTATTTTTATCATAATATTGTTGTCTGTCTTGGCGCAGAGAAAACAACGAGAACTCTAACAGCAACAGCCACAACACTCTGTCGTCTTCGATGAACGGGAGTAAGAGCCTTTTAGGAAGTTCGGACGATGATAAGACTCCGTCTGGGACCCCAGACCACCACCACAACACGTCCCCCGGCCCCGCGCTGCTGCTGGGCCCTAACAGCAGCTTACAGTCTCTTCACGGCCTCGCTCCTCCGCCGGGGCCCAGCGCTATCCCGGTACCGAGTATGGACTCGGGGCATCACCACCACCACCACGGACTGCACCACGACACCATTCTGAACCCTATGTCGTCCAACCTGGTGGACCTGGGCTCGTAGGTGACTGGACTTAAACCACAAAGCACTGTTTTCTGAGGATCATCTGCGAAGACATTTGAGATGAGACTTCGAATCAACGCGAGAACACGACTCTGACAAATCATTTAAAAAAAAAGAAAAAGAAAAAAAAACGGGGATCAAATCACCGTTTGGTGCCGAGCACAGAGTTACACCATTGTCCCGTGCGTAATTGACTTTAGGGGGGATCCACACTCGCGAGACTTGGTTGTGGTGAAAGAAAACTGAAGGTGAGGCGTCTTAGGGAAATATAAGTATTTTACCAGAATGTAACACCATGATATTGTTAAAAACAATAATAAAAGGTCTTAATATTGTTGCTTTAGGGGCGGTATCACGTGACCCGCCCGGCGCTTTATCTACATGTTTATTTTGTTGTTTACATGTTTTTTGTTTTTAAAGAGAGCCATACGATGTTTTGTTTTTGGACACATGGGCTGGGGGCTGATGGTGATGATGATGATGATGATGATGATGGGGTTATGGTATACTCAAAGTGTCTTATTTTATGAGATCTTAACCTCCTGATCCGAGAGCGAGTGAGTGCATGTAAACCTTGCGATATGAAACGTAAATCATTCATACACTTATAGTTTCATATATCTTTACAATAAAAGACGAGAAATACATCGACTTTAGTTGCGAGTCGTTTGGTTTTTCCTTCAGTGGATGATTCAGATGAGCAAATACACTCCAATTGTCATCAGCGATGGTTTGTAATAATTCTGACTACTTTTACGCACGACATTTGATATTCAACAGGCCCTCGACACATTTACAAAGAGGAAATAATAATCATCATAATAATTATAATAATCATAGTAATCATAATAATCATAATAAAGAGCTATCAGTCTTTACCTAAAACTGTAGGCTATTTTGCTGTGGTATAAATGTGGCTTTTGTCCTTTGTCCAGTGCGCATTAGGTCAACTCTAATACAACTTGAACCTTGCATAAATGTCCAGGAACAACACAGCATGATCGATTAAAAAACAAATAGTGCATAAAAAAGGTCTCTTGTGAATTCGACCTATATTGTCAGCCTCAGTTGAAAGATTGTGAATGTATATTATCAGCCTAAGTGTGTATTTAATGTGAACACTGACATTGGATGATGGCACTTTATCTTTTCAGTTCTGAAGGCAAACACAAGTGGTGTGATGTTTGGCAAATTAAAAACCCTTCAGTGGAAATAGGCGTTGTAAGAGGACACTGACCAAACAAGTGCGGAGAGGGGTGCAAACAATAACACAAACAAACTGCTAATTTACCATTTCATGTTCTGTGACTATATTAACAGTCTAATTAGTCTAGCCAAGGCGAATGTCAAACAGATTGGGTTACAATTAAAACAGTATAATAGCTCGGAGACGTTCGTGCGTAAAGAGAGTGTTTCCCCGTATCACCTCCCGCTTCCTCGTGGCCATAAACGGTGCGGACCAGTCGCACCTTGTTTGTGAAGCAGCCTCTTGGCTCGTGAAGGTCAATTACACACGGGCCTCAAAGAGCGGGCTCTAATTAACGAGTGCCTGAGCGCACACTACATATGGCTCTACTCAAAACACGCGCTAAAGCGGCTTGTGAATTAGACATAACACGGGATTGTTGGTCTCTCAAAGCCGGTTCTTCCCCAGACCTCCTC
Organism: Philypnodon macrostomus; assembly: GCA_036025475.1. Lineage (NCBI taxonomy): Eukaryota > Metazoa > Chordata > Actinopteri > Gobiiformes > Eleotridae > Philypnodon > Philypnodon macrostomus. Next base: position 4,699 of record JAVQKC010204589.1, on the reverse strand, counting down.
TTGTTTCCCATAAGGCTTGAAACGTGAGCCTCAGCTGGCATCGCGAGGCGTGCATGTGCCTCTAAAGGGCCAGCATTAAGGCTATTAAATATTTTGGGCAGAAGATGCTGGAAAAATCCGCATAGCCTTGAAGAAAGCGTTCATAAAACCCGATCTGATTGTGCCAAGGCTTCTAACTGTACATGTTGGGCAGGTGTGAGCGGCTCTCAGGGTGATTGGTCTAAACGGGATGTTCCTGGGAGTGCGGGGATGTTAGTGGAAAGGTGCGTCCGAGTTTGGCTCCAGGGTAAAAACAAAAAAAAAAAAAAAAAAAAAAGTGAAGAGAGGAGGAAAAAAAATCCTGAAACAATCACAGGGGAATGTTGTGTTCTGGCGCTGTTAAACACGAGCTTATTGTAAAACACGACTATGACCTAAACTCTGCTTTGTGTTCCGGGACTACAGCAGGCCCCAAACAAACACCACAGCAACATTATACACACATCCCTCCCCTTCTCGGGCAAATAACAAAGATAAGTGCAGGCTACTATATAAACATTTAACGCGGCCACTAACACGTGTCTTAGTTGAGTTTCTTTAGCCAAAACAGACCTAATATGATGAAACAGACAAAGCACAAGCTTGTATAAAAAGGAGAGATATTCATTATTAATACTGAACAGTACAATAGTCATAAAACATGCCACAACTTGCAATTGTAATAATCAGAGGTGGGTAGAGTATCAGTATGTTCACTCATATAATAGTATTGCTATTTCCAAATAATGTCACTCAAGGTAAAGTAAAGGTTCATATAAATGGTTACTCAAGAGTAAACGTTCGAGGTGTTTGAATGTAATGTCGAATTGTAAACAGACAAAAATGAATCATTAAGGCTCATCAAAGAATATTTCCAAAGATTGTTCCCGTTTACAAAATAAAGTTATAGTCTGAAAAAAGTTTAACATTCACACATTTTTTGTGTGTGTGTGAATGTTACTCCAACTAAATACATGCATTCAACTCCCATGGACTATTTCACATGAACACAATTAAAAAGAGCTCAAATACAATCTAGAATGTTTTTTTTGCAAAAAGCTAATGAAGAAAACATAGCATCTAGAAACATGAAATAGTCCATGTGAGTTGAATGCACATATTTCTAGTTGGGCTGGTTTGTCAGTGAACATCATTTTACTTTTTTCAGAGTATTTATGAGGTGGGTTAAAATACGTATTACTTATAGTTCCAAAAATGTTACTCAAGTAAGAGTATTGCTTCTAACTGGGTCAGGTTAACTACCATCTACTCTGGTAACATTCGGCACTCCCTATGTGTCCCTGTTTGTTATGTTTTCCTTAAGGGCTTTTAAAAAAATGTACACTTCATAAAAGAAGTGTAAATTTAGTGCATATCAGCAGAGGACAGTCCACTGATAATAGTGCTAACGTGACAGGTTATTGTCCCAGTGGGAGATAGTCTATTCCCTGTGCTGCCCTCCTAAGGTCAGAGGCCACACTTTTATAGCTGCTGCCTCAGTACTGTCTCAGCCCCAGACACCTACTGCTTGTCAACTCCAGTAGCCAAAAGTTAAAAATGAATCAAATTCATACATTTGGTTCATTTTGGTAACATCAGCTTACATAAGAACACAAGCATCATGTAAAAGGAGAATAATGTGTTTGAAATAAAAGTGAAATTCCTTTGTAATAATGTGAAAAGCATGAGCAGGTCCGCTACAGTGGCCTTGCAGGGACACAAGAGGCTGTCAAAAGTCCACTATTTTCTCAAAACTTGACTTGACTTTTACCTTACATATATTTAGTTTGTCTTATACGAAATATATGCCATACGTTTGAGAATGAACAATGTCTGTTTAAGTCCAGTGTCTTTTATCATAAATCTAAATGCAGCCAAGACCACCGAGACAGCAGCAGACCCATATCTCAAACGCTGGTGGCTATAAAGGTTTATGTTCTATTGTGTTTAAGGGAATATGAAAATCTAAACTTTAAACTGAAATCTGAGATTGAAGAGCAAAAGTTGAACCATAGCTTGGGAAAATTTAGCAGTGTTGACCAATGGAGCGCGATTGCAGGCAGCAGAGGTGAAAAGTAATTCGATATTTTTCCTTCCGTCTGTATAGATTTCCTAAAGCAAACCTGAAAAATGAATACATAAATTCAAAGGCAAGGTGGCTGTGGGATTTAGCACTGGAGCAATAATAATACTTATAATAAAAATACTTATACTTATAATAATACTGTTTGTTTTTTCAAACGGTATTTCAGGCACATTACTGGTCCATAACAACATAAGAAACACACACGTCAGTGCTGACTCAGAGCAGACATTTACTTAATAGCGCTCAGTCCAGGGTTAATGGTATAATGGTAATCAGGATTTCACGTTACCTTTATTGGATTTTCACCAGATTTTTTTTTTTTTGTTAATAGATGTAGCAGCCTTCAATGATATGACAAAAATGTGTCAAATATTTTGGGTCTACAACAGGACCAATCAACAGATACAGAAACATACACAACAATTATATTTAGAAAGAGTAATTGTTTTTTTTGTAATCTCCTGAATACGTGTTTATGGTTTCAATTAAGGCCTTGATATTTTTGTTCCCTTCAGTTATGATCATTTACTGTACTGGTCCGATCAAACTCTATGTAATGGTTTTCCTGAGCATCACCGCTGGGGTCAAGTTGAGTTCTGTGTTTATTGACGGCCATGATTCCAGCCTTTGCTCGGGCCATGGTGCATTTTGGCCATATCAGGTGTGTCCCATAAAACAGGATAAAACAGTGGGGGGGCTTACAGAGTGGGGATCAACATGGGAGGGGTTCGGAGGTGTAAGATTATCCTTCCAAAAAAGAGTGACTGATGGCCAAGAGAAGCCTTAATGCAGTCCTCGTGATTCCGACGTGCACTGTTACAAAACACACATCTGTACCAGCCTGCCCTTTAGTGGAGAGTGGAGAGGTCACGTCCTCACATGGAATAAAAGTTGAGCGGACATTTTGAAAACGTTCACCTGTAAATTCAACAGACATTCTCTATTAGAAACGCATTAGGTTCAGTCTGATGGCTTCCCCAGCTATTGTCACCTGACACCCTTTCCATATACCAAGAAAAGATTAACTACTGTTGTTTATGATTTAAGTGATTCAGTGATCAGGGAAAAGGCCGTTACTAACCCTATTCAGCATATATCCAGTGTGTAATGTTAAAAATACATTATAATTACTCTTTAATTACCTTTATTATAATCAGCACCCACACACACACACACACACTCACACACACACACACACACTCACACACACACACGTACATTGAATGAACATAAAAACATATTGGTTCATTTTTTTAAGTCTAAATATTCACATGTGCTCTCAAAGTTGCAGAAAATAAATAGGTCATAATATAATAGTCAAATTTTTGCAGTCTTTTTGAACAAAATCTTATAAAAATGACACTGCAATTATCCTGAGACTGGTCTGTCAGTATTTGTAGTAACATTATTAGAACGTAGTCTGTAGCTCATTGTAGCTCATTTGATTATTTAAATTTGAACTTAATGATGATAGTCCCATGACGTTTGATTTCCATGTTTATCCTCATACTCACTGTGATACAATGTGTGATGTGTTTTTAAAGGGTCATCAGAAGGTTGAATGTTGTGCAGCATAGGCCCACATTTGCATGTCTCTCCTAGTGTCAGTCGTGCTCTTTCAAATGCTTTATTACAGCAGATTTCGTCCCACACCCATGAATCCAAGGTGAGTACCAACTTTTTTTAACCTTTATTTAACCAGAACATTCCCACTGAGATTCATAATGTCTTTTTATGGGAGTCCTGACCCTGATGGGGAACCTAATGTACATGTTTGTTGTGGTAGGGGATGAGACATTAGGGCATTGGTGCATGAATGGTGCACTTCCTCTATTTCCAGTTAAACACTCCAACGGGTTTAACCAGACAGACTGCTGAGTCAACCCACAGCACAACACGTTTCTTTAGGTTTGCACACAATAATGCGTGAAAATTGTTTGCTTTTTGTTTGTCTCACATTTCAAGGTGAAATGGAAAGAGAAATCCAGCACAACTTTAACAAACTGCTAAAGCCGGCAGCTTTCAATACTCCTGTAGTATTCCCTCACACGGGGCTATGTAGTTAGAGCATTGATTGCACTTACTACTGTTTTGGTTTGAGCAAAGCGCAACTAAACCTCAAGAAAAAGGACCTGACGAAAGCTTACTATTTGCTTTGGATAGAGAGCTGTCTGTCAAAAGACTGAAATGAACTGACCTGAAGGGAAAGTTCTTGCGACATCTTGCGACTGGATTGTGCAACTGCAACTATGAGATGAAGGAGGGGGAAACTACTAGGCCATATACAATCTATGCAGTTTACTTTAGCTCATTTATTTTGCTCATTTAGGTTATCTATCAATCGGTCAATCTAAAATGAAGTTAAAGTCTGAGTTTTTGAGGAACACTAGGTGACGATAGAAGCTGGGAGATCACAATAAAGTTGGATGTTATTGACCTATTCACTGGTCACTATTTGATGTTCTTCATTATCACTTAATAAATAATAATAATAATAATAATAATAATAATAATAATAATAATAATAATAATAATAATAATAATAATAATAATAATAATAATAATAATAATAATAATAATAATAATAATAATAAC
>JAVQKC010204566.1:0-19807 GCA_036025475.1 Philypnodon macrostomus | reverse complement strand
TGCGTGTGTCTGTGTGTGTGTATGTCTGTGTGTGTGTCTGGGTGTCTGCGTGTGTCTGTGTGTGTGTATGTCTGTGTGTGTGTCTGGGTGTCTGTGGGCCTAAGTGGAAACATGTTTATACTTGATTTACAGATGGCATGCTGTGTATTATTAGATAACTAATCCGGTAAACATGATTAGGTATGTACAGTCATTTGCACACTGGATACCCAAGAGGAGCCTGAAAGAGCTTAGAGAGCACGTTAGATGAAACCCACCTGAATTTACAGTGAGCGGCAGTGACCACAAACTGCTCGCTGATGAGGAAGCCTCCACAGATGTGTTCTTCACTCTCTGTCTGCACTGAGGCCATGTACTGCATAATGTCATCTGGGACTATTTCACCATTAATGATCCTGCCACCAAACACTGCAACATACATGTGATTAAAAAACAACAACTCATGCCCAAAAATAGAATAAATAAATAGATTTTTTTCAATTTTACCATTTTGTTTGATTGAAGTCAGAAGATGAAGAAGCAGAAGATTGTTCACAATGTGCATGGTGGAAGCTCCTCTTTACAAAACCAGTGTTCCCTTGATATCAGCCTTTATATCAGCCTTTATGTCAGCCAATGTGACCACATCTTCATTGGCTAATCGCTCACCCTCTGCATAGAGCAACAGTATTGTAACTCACAGGATGTCAGTGTGTGTTTTTGGCCACATTGGTTTGTTGAAGAGAAGAGAATTCAAAAAGCATTATATTGTATTGGATAATTTAGGGTCATTAAGAAATCTTTTTGTAAAATTCTACCAAAGTAAAGTAAAGAAGCAAATGAGTCATATGAGATGTTTGTGGTTCACTGGATAAAGACCCCTGAACCCTCTGACGGGGTCTACTTAAGCCCTATATTATACTGTTACTTTCTGTGCCTTGTCTCTTGCTCTTATCCTCCAATACCAAATGAATGCCCCAATAAGCTGTCTGCTGCTTTTCAAATCTTTGAGAATAAAGTGTTATTTATTATTTTATTTTTTTTAAGCACAAACAGTAACTAGTAAACAGAGGTGGGTAGTACTCAGTTACATTTACTTGAGTAACTTTTATATAAATTATAGGGTAGTTTTTCCTGCACAATACTTATTAGCACTATTACTTGAGTAATAATATTTTGAAGTAACTGTACTCTTACTTGAGTAGAATCTTGTAAATCTAGAAAGAGTAAGAGTACTTTTACCACCTCATTTGAAAATATATTTTATTTTTCCAATTAAGAAGGGTTCAGTGAATGCGCATATGAAACTGGTGGGGGTCAGTTCCTCCAACAAGGTTAAGAACCACTGCTCTAAGCCTATTAACTGCTTTCTTTAGTGAATATATGAATATATACGTGATACTGAACCAGTGGATACATTGTCACTGAAAATAAATGTTGGTCATCTTAATTCTGGGTGAGATTCACAATTAGAATCCCTGGCCTAGAAACTGAAAAGATGATCTTATTTTAGCTGACAAACCTAAAGCTACACAAATACATGACCACAGCATATATTTTCCTGATCTAAATATACTTGTTCTAACATAACACATCTGAGAGGCCACAGATGTATATTTATAGACATTATAAGGGTTCTTACATTGTCCTCTTGTAGTTTCTCAATGGTGAGCTTGGCCTCCACAAGACGGTTGTTGAGGACTATAATCTCCCGGCTCAATGCTCGCTTCTCGTCGTCGTGATGCTGCGACTGACAAAAATAAGGCAGACAATGTATTGAATTATAAGAATGATTGATTCAAATGTATCTTAAGGACTTACTACACTAAGAGGCACAAATGTCACATCTGTCATCATTGTTTAGATTGAAAAGGAACAGGCAAGCACATACTAGAGGAGTGTATTGAATCCACATTTGTATTTAACAATTTCTGATCAAGAGTGCGATGGAGTGCTAGCAGCTTTGACAAAGCGCCAAGCACACGACAAAAAGACTCATAAGTGCTGTCCTAAGTGCCCTGTTGTATCATTTGTACCACTAGATGGAGTAAAGAGCAGGATCTATTTTGTTGTCGTTCAAAACCCCACATAACTCAACTTGTTGCCACCTATTTTTAGAGTTTTCAAATGTACGTATACTGTATAATTCTTGCATATACCAAGTCATGAAGATAAGCCGTGATGATGTAACAAGGAATATTTGTGAATTTGTGTTTTTACAATATTAGCCAACTTACCTAGACAGTAAACATAACTCTTGGTGAATTTCAAGTTACGCCACAAAGCTTCACTCACAAAAGGAAAGTTCAAGAGCCAACCAAACATAATACAGTTTTTCTGGTTACTATTGGTTACCACTGAGGCCTGAGGACATGTTTTTATATCCACTCCTCTCTGTGAAGCCAGACTTTGTGCACAACAGTACTTGGTGTGAAATGTTTTGACAAGATCCCCCAGTATATTAAACGTCCATATTTCCCATGTGTGACTGTCACCATGTTATATATATATATATATATATATATATATATATATATTTTTTTTTTTACTTTCAGATTTTGCCTCAATCGGATATTCAGGGAAGCAGAGAGACACTTGCCGTGTTTATCTGCCTTGTAATTACATTCTCCATACACTCGTGGAGTACCGGGGGGGTCAGATGGGTTTGAGGCACCTCTATGAAGTAAACAAGCTTTTACGATTATAGGAGAAACTTACTCAGCATCCTCGGAGCTGGGAGAAGATGTGAGACGAAACCAATGCAATCTGATGAGGATGCACCCCGTGGCCCTGATTATGTGTACCTGGTATCTTCACTGTAGCATTTGAATCCAAAAAACTGCAGTAATTATGATTATCGTTTGCGGGGAGTGCTTTCGACTGCCTTTTGAAAAGCAAGAGCACCTGATGGTCTTAACTTAAAAGGGGCCAGTATTACCCTTTTCCATATTTCTGAATGCATTTTGTTTACCTCTAGCTTAGCATATCAACATTTCAAAATGACAAAATAAACATCATATTTACTGAAAATCCTTGGGCCCCTTTAATTTTTTAGAATAGCCATTTTACTGCCCACTAAATAACCTGCTGGTCTCTTGTGGCCCTTATTATCACTATGTTATCTCCATGTGATCAAAACAACTGCAGTAATGATGCTTATCTTTCTGCATTGAACTGTCTATTCAAAATCAGCCACTCCTGATGGATCCTGGTGTATTCTCAGACAGGCCATGCTAATTGTATCTTATCTAGTGGCAAAATGCAGTGTCTGACAAATGAAGTGAGGTGCGCTGGAGTGGGGAACAATGGAGTCGCTCTCACTTTGCCAGGGGAAGGAGGACAGCCCTGCGTAATAAGCCATAATTAACGTCAGTGGCACCAACAGCAGGCCTTTCATATTCAAATCAGGCTCCAGACCGCTGCTCCTGTTAGCATCTCCCAACCTCTGCTATTCTGTGTGTGTGGTCGGGTCGACAGGTACTTAACCACATGTATGGGAATCTCATGACCCTGTCTCTCAGATGTAAAGGGCCATTGTGTAAAATGTAGAAGTAAATAGTAGGTAATGTATACAGTATAATTATGGCAATTTGCATTTGTCTGTCTTCCGTTGACCCCAGAGAAATATAGATTGATTTCTTTTCAACTAAATCTGTCAAATGAAGAGATTATTAGGCAGACCTTGTATCCAGTAAAGTGGCACCAGGCGTGGTCTTCTGCTGCTGTAGTCTACCTGCTTTATATTTTGTTATCTTGAATTTCAAGAGATGGTCTTCTGCAGACCTTGATGTAATAAGTGGTTATTTAAGGTAATGTTAATGCCAATTGCCGCTCACTGGATATTGTATGACTTTCAAACCTTAGATATGGTTGTATACGGAAATCACAGCAGATTATTCCATTTCAGGAAATACCTAGAACAGTCAACCTGGCACCAACTTTCTATGCCATGTTCAGTCAAAATGATAGTTTGATGGGCTATTTAAACTCACAAGTAGGTAAATGCATAGGTCTAGCAAATAAGAGTGGCAAGTAATTGTATATCGCTTAATTTTCTCTTCTCTTAAGGAGAAGATGACCTTTAGAAACTCAATGAAAAGAGCATGGGAACTGCTTCACTACAATACAATGCATACACACACTCTCTCACATGGCTTTGACTTACATCTCTGTGGATCTTTTCCTCCAGATCTTGGTTGATCCTCTGCAGTGCTGAGTAACTGCTTTGTATTCTGAGGAACACAAACAATAAATTAGATCGCAGACAATAGTACGGACACAAATTGTACACCGCACACACCAAACCGAGAATATGCATACAAGCCTCCTCAGCAGAATCTACGTATAGTGCAAAGGGAGAATAATGGTACGGCTCGAGGTTTAACAGATAAAGCAACAACAAAATGCTATTATAACTGAATTGTTTAGTAATGTTAGTCTGTGAAGACAAGTGGCATATGGTATTTTTTGGTGATGCTCCCAATTGCCTGTGCTTACCATCTGGGCCCATATTATACAGAGTAGGTCACTTCCAGGACAGAATGGAAAATAGATAGTAGTTTTTGTCTTTTGACTTTTGGGTTCAAAATGTGGTACAGGTTGGTTTCGTTAGGGGTTTAATTTAGAGCCACTTCTGTTGTTTTAATTCTGCTCTGGTGGAAGAAATGAAAATGAACTTTTGATTTGCGGAGAACTGCTTAGGGTCCGAGTCCTGACTCCTGACTTAGATGTGATTTTGAACCTGGTCATTCCTTGTTTTATTCCTATCTTATCTTATCTGGTTAAGCCGGATCTATTGAGTCCAATAAAATTGACAACCACTGGTATGGAAGTATCTTGTGATAATACAAAGAAATAACTATCATTACGTGGAATTTTCTGTTGAATTTTTATCATTAAGAAATATAGAATGCAACAGGATGTGTTTATTGTAGCTTCCTGTTTCTGTACTAGCAATATCCCTATATAAAAGTAAATTCTACAATGACACAGCTCCTCGCTCTTCCCATGATGTCTTTTCCAGGCCAATAGTTTTGTCCTGAGCACATTTGAATTCCCTCTAACCACTTCTATCTGACTGCGTTTGACATTTTCTACAAAATTGCTGACAAGACCAGATGAGCTTTCTGACTACAGCAATCAATAATACAAAGCAGCTATAGCCTCGATATTCACTGCACAGTAATAGCACCGGCCCGTCTTGGCTGGGATAGCAGTCACTTTGGGTAGAGCCATATTATAATTATTGGGGTACTTACGATCATATCCTCGAAGGGAAGCTGTTTGAGTGCTAATTGTGGCTTCCTACACTGTAAAATTGGTGTTTAAACTTCTAAGTTACACCAAGTCATATTTTTAGCTGAATTGAAAACGTAAGAAATACCACATTTACCAGTTAAGTAATTTCGTCTAGTCTCATTTCACGAGTTTTTGTTAGTAGTTGGAAGACTGGGGCCTTGAACCACACCCTGAACAATGATCAGTTAGTTGCAGGGTTGATACTTAGAGACACACACTGACAAACAATCACTGATCTCACATTAATTCTTCAAGGGCAATTTTTAGATTTAGATTTCTGAGATTATTTTTTAAAGAATTGCCCACTAGTCAGATTTTACAGTGTCTAGTGCTCTGGCTGATGCTTTGAGATGGGGTATTGAGACGTCCTGCTGCTCGCTGTACAACTTCATTCAGTTTTTTTGCCCTGTCTTTTCATTAGAGGTGATAAATGTCAAACTTGTCAGAATGAAATATTAGGAAGACTCAGTTTGGCCTCATTAGCAACAAATGTATATCAAAGCTTCAATAGACTTAAGCATGGGATTGGAAAACTTGACTACTATACATATACATATATACATATATATATATATATATATACACATACATACATACAGTAATTATTCCTGTCACTGCAGTCATTTGTAGCATGAACTCTATGGCCTTTTGTGCTAGTTTTCTGGTTTAGCTTCTCATGTTAACGCCATTAGAAAAATGTAATAATGTGGTTCTCAAACTGTGGTATAAGTAGGTTACCAGTAGCAGTACCCAGGCTCTTTCAAGTGGCACCCACACATCTTTTGTAGTCTTCATTTACTTTAATTAACTGAGCCAATTTCTGGTGTTAGTCCTGCGCTAGTAGGGGCTGTGAATTGGATCTGTGGACTATTGTTTAGTCCTGGTTTAAGGACAGTTCAATCCTGGTTTTGACACACTCTAGACCTGGTCTAGACCTGGTTTCATTGTAGTTTAATTCCGGTTTAGACTTGATTTAGTTTGGATAGGACCTGGCACCATTTTTCTTCCAGTTGAAGCTGTAGTATGGAGGTTTCCCAAGATAGGAAATTGCTAAAACATAAAAAAAAAAATGCTTGACCAATAGCAGTCAAGTTGTACCCTCTACAGCTGTGACACGCCACTCAAAAACTCAACTACCACAAACCCTGATTTGATGTATCTGTAGAGGCCAGGGGAGGGACTAAAGTAGAATAATATTAATGACAAATTACCTACTTTACATGATAGAACAGGATCAGACAGTAAATTTTTTTTGTATAGACAGTTTTAAGTTTTATGATGATGAGCAGTGATTAAGCTGATTAGATATTTTCTTGCAATAGACTGACATTAAGCCAAATTAGTCTAACACAAAATCTGAGTGATAACAGCATAAAAAGTATTTTGTCAATATATTATGTTGTCTTTCATGCGTACTCTATACTCCACCTGCGCAGTTTATCAGTGAACTTGTCCAGCTCCTCTTGGGCCCTCCGCAGCTCCGTTTCCAGATACTGTCTCGTGGAGTCAAACTCATTCTGAAGCAGCTCCAGTTTGTGTGTCGTGTAGGACAGCCTCTTCCGCAGATCCTCCTTCTGTTCCAGCAAAGAGCTACAGAAAAACACATCGCAAACACACACACACACACACAAGCAGCCAACAAACAACTGTGAACGCACAATATCACACTCTCATATTGATCTAAATTGACTCGAAGACCTACATTTCATTTTAATGTGTCTCCAAACAGCCATGCAGTGGTGATGAGGGTGTCGTAAGTGGGTGATAAAAGCAGGGAAATGAGGTGGAAATGTGCTTGGTATGATGAAAGTATGGCATGTCCCTAATTAAAAAACTGACAGGAGATCATGCAGACCTGATTAAAGTTTGTAAACAACATGGTGGTGCAATAACTTACACACATGTCTCAATAGATACAAATGCAATATCTACCAATTGTTGAAATAACATAATAGAAGTAACTAGAAAGAGTGTAGTTGGCACCTCATCAGACAAAACAGCAGGAAAGCCATCTCAGTAATGTGTGCTTCATTTGTGTTAATAATTTCATTTTTATAATGACAGTAAAACATTTTTTAGGGCAAATAATACATATATATATATTTAAACACTAATATTTTCTTCTTCAGCGGTCATTTTTTGATGGTATTCTGTGTTATTTTGGGGGTGATGATGTAATTAGTCCCAACTGTACTTGACTGCCTTGTAAATCACAAAAAAACTACTACAGCACAAAGAAAGAACAAAAAATGAGTCCAATTAATGTAGTTTTGGGGCAGATGCAGTACAAACTTCACACACTCGTTCAGTTTGGATAGTGAGTATTGTATCGGTGTAGATCAGTGATTCCCAAAGTGGGGTCTAGGAAAATTTTACTTCAGATATCCCTTCAAGCTATTTATAGTTACTACAGAGTGTTGTTTTCAATGCTTTCAATAAAGATTTTGATGAAATATGTGATTACTTTTTGTATTGTGACAGAAGATTTAGGATTATGGGGGCATGTGGACAATTTTGCGATATTGAAGGGGGGCCGCAGCACTCTTGACTTTGGGAAGGCCTGGTGTAGATATACGGTAGCTGTTTTATTTCACGGAGCAGTTGGCACTAAATAAGCTAAAGGCTACTAAACGCGGCAGCTATCTTTTATATTGGACAGTAAGGTTTGCAAATGGTATAAACTACTACTAAATCTACAACTATAATTACGCCCAAAAAAACACATTTTCAAGGGGCCCAATGTTTTTGAGTTTTTCTATTTTTTTCTTCTTCAGAAACTCTAATCACACACAAGATTGCCCTCGCTCCGACCACGTCCCGATTGTAATCTGCAGCACAATATGAGCCAATGAACTATAATACATCACGTGAATGGACTTTGATGGGTCAAATTTACTGAACAGCCCTTCAGCCAACCATACAAGTAATCCAGACAGACAGTACAATCATGATGACTATTTTTAGAGGATATATATGTGTATTACCTAGGCTTCAATCTAATGAAAGGGCAAGTGGGTAGTGGGTACTGGGGGAAAAAAGATATGGCGACATGTCTGTTGCAGTGATGGAGAAGTGCATGCAGTTAATGGAGCCTGTATTGACGGACAGATGGAGGAAGCACATAATAATGACTATCTGGGTCCTGGGCTGATGTACCATATTATACCTTAATTTTTTTGGGGGGGATAATAACAATACTCTATGGTAATCCAAAATGGTCATTCAAAAAGTAGTCAAGCGTCAGCGATCAGACTCTATTTCTAATCTGACGTTAACTATACAGATTCATTAACATGGAGAAAATTAATCAATGACTGCAGATAAATGTTGGCATAAGTCAATTGTTTTACCGTTTATGTTTTTCCGTTGTTACAAAAACATCAAGTGGATGGAGGAAGCACAATAATGACTGATAGCAGATAGCACTGGATGTAATTGTAAATAGTGCTCTTTTCACTACTTTTATTTGCATGTGTCTGTCTTTTCTAATGAGATCAGGGAGGCTAGGGGAGATTGAAAAATGAAATGACAAAAAAAAAAATCATCTTTCTGTTGGTCGTAGGTCACTAAGTGGAGGTATCATCCTGCCGTTCTACTGATTAATATTCATAGCTATGTCGCCACTGTGTCAGGAGTGGGCTGATGTGATGGAGGCGGTGGGTTTGTTGTTCACACTAGAGGACTAAACATTTTCCAGGCTGATAAAATACACCGTCACTGTCAATTACATGTCAAAAATAATATTATTTTACTCTAACCTCTTTTTCTGCTTATTAGGGCCTGGAGTCTATATAGTAATCATTGGTCTATATAGCAACTATGGGCCTTAGGCAGTGTACAACATGTCCAATTAGTTGCAGGGCTTACCACAACCTCCTTCACCACTCCGTCAATCATGATAATGTCAAATAATGCTAGTATTAATCATTTTGCATATGTCAGCGGATGTAGTGATATAGTCAATGGATAGCTATGAATATTAATCAGTTCTTAGGTTCAGGTTATTAAGTTCTTACTTGGTCTATAGGTTCTTAGTGTATCATTGGTTGGCTCTTTAGAAACGCCCCCCTCATTTCCATAAAGTTGAGCTCTTCAAATGTCCGCTAAAAGGTGACTTGATTTGTTGTGCCTTTCGCATTGACCTTCACTAATCCCCCATTTTTGTGGACATATATTGATAAATAATGAATACTGCTGGGTGTTGTTACTTTTCTAGCATTTGGGCTAAATCAACATCAGTGAATGCAACACATTTCTGTTAGAAGAGCTGCTGGCTGAAATAAATAAACTTGGCACAGTCTGATTGTGCTTTGGATAGATTTGTTCATGCTTGATAATGTTTGTTCTCATATTAACCGGAAAACAAACACATTGCTCTGCAGTTTAGGAGGCTTTAATGTAAGATACCCAACGCCTTTAATTTTGCTATTAACAGTGAGCTATTTAATTATATACATTAATTTAAGTTAAGCTTGGCAGAAAATATTTGACGATAACTTTAGCTCTATATGGCAAAGTGAGAAGCACACTCAATCAGATGACTGGTATTACTGTATTTGGGGAAGTTTATACTCAATATGTTTTTTTTGTATGTCACATTTAGTACACATTTTATGTACTTTCTCACCTCTGCCACCTGCTAAGACAAATGCATTGACAGTAGTATGGTCTAGCTAAAATGTAGAGCACTGTAATCATAATAGGAGTGAGTTTTACTAGGCAGTTGCAGAAGTGGAACTGTGTCTGTTCTTTTTCATTTACATTTCTATTGTTTTCCATACCCACACTGCAATAAACAGGTGAATGGTTACACCCTGTCTGCAAAATGACTCACTACTTAGAGTCGCTGCACGACATTATAGCACTACATTACCCAGCAGCCCCCGACCTCTTCACCTCCGGCTCGTGTCTGATTGGCAGCTATTAGCAGGGGACTCCAGGTGTTTGTTGTGGGATTAAGGATGAGTTTATGTGAAGTGTGGCTCTGGGGATGAACAAACCTCCATTAGTGATCTTTGGTGTGAGCCACGCTGACTCACATGTTATAAAAGCTTTCATCGCGGTGAGATGAGATGGTGGTGGCAGCATGACTTGTCGACGGCTCGGAAAGGATACACCTCGTGGGCGGATGTGACAAAACAGATGGAGTGCAGCAATTGGAGTATTTTACATCAGATACACATCAGGCATAACATTACGACCTAACATAATATTAGTGGTCATAACAATGTGCTATGACTAGGGTGAACAGATCATACAAGCCCAAATATGGGACATAAACCCTGTTTAAGTGGAACAATGTGGGACAAATGCAGTGAAACAGATACATAAATACATATTGCCATTGTATAAATGTCCACATCAGAAGTAGCTGTTGCTCAAAATCTATTTCTAATCTGACATTAACTTAGACAATGTAATGTCCATGTTCATGTATCATTCTGGTACCCTAGTTATGACCACAAACCTAATATGGGACCCCATAGGCAACAACATGCATTTACACATTTATATCAGAACCAGTATTCCAGTATTAGCAATTTGAGTTCTTCTGTCTTTACTGACCTTTGCAGACCAGGAATACCCGAAAAGAGTTGCAGTTCTACAGATGCTCTAACTCTGTCTAGCCATCAAAATTTGGACCTGGTCAAACTCAGTTCAGTTCCCATTTTTCCCGATTTGCCCAATATTCACGTACTGCCTAAATTATCCCGCCATGAGGGGGGAGATAATCAGTGTTATTCACCTGTCAGTGGTCATAATGTTACGCCTGATTGTTGTATATAAGAGTAAATGCGCAGTGGGACAAAACAAGATAAAAACTATGAAGATGATGATAAAAAGGCGGTATTTTTGGATCGGGTCTTACCTCTTTTTGGGATGCTTACCACCATTGCGGGACACTTTTAAGGCAGTTTTGCCAATGTATATCTTTTTCATGGTTTGTCTGTGTTCCTTCCCTCTCATGTGTTATAGGCCACTGGGAACTTTCATGTGTGTAAATGTCCCAAAGAAGGCCACCATCTAAATGTGGCCAATGAAGTTAGTCAGATCTCTAAATGTGTTGAGCCTAGCAAACAGAAGAAAAAACACACACAATGGCAACTATTAGTAATGTCTGTCAATGCAAGTATGGGTTGAACAATGTATCGCACATTTATAAAACACAACATACATTTGCATTTACAAACTTATGTCCAAAGGTAAACAATATATCACCGGCCATATTGCTACATGCTAATACTGAGCAGCTCTACATGCAAGCACATTCCTGTGAAGGACAGTGTGTTCAATCTTAGGCTGATGCTGCCAATGTTTTACACTTATTTTAATGTAAAATAATTCCCCACTGTTTTGTCCTTGGATATGGAAAAAGCTGAAACGGCAAACTCCACCAAAGAGTAGGGTTTGAAGGTTATTATCTTTTAAAAGGTTAAAACAGACCCTTTGATGAAACCCCTATGCATTTCCAAACTATCTGCTATACCCTGGTAAATTGCCTTCAGTGATAAATGTCAAACTCTTTGCTTTGTTTTGCTGCAAAGTTCACCACAAACGCACAAGTCTTTATGGGAAACATGAAACTCAACAACCAAAATGCCAACACTTCCATAATAGTCTCTTGGCACAGCAACAATGCACTCAAACCAACGCAGTCTATTAAAATGAAAAGTCCCATTTGGCTGCTGACTGGCACATTTTTGACATTAGAGAATGTATCCTCTGACTCATACCATCAAACAAATAGCCACCTCAATGTATAATATATAATTTGTCAGCCACCTGTTGTTCTTGCCCAAAGACACAATGGCAGTAGAGAGAATCAAACCACTAACTTTCTTGTTAGTAGTGTATCCCCCAGTCCAATCACCATATTGTACTGTTGTAGAAATATTACTAGCTGTAGCGACTGGCTTATTACCTATTACAATCCATAAATATCACTTTTCATAGCAGCTCCTTCTTCCAAACATAGCTGAGATAAACTGACAAATTCAGCCATTTTGGCAAATACCAACAGACTGTAGCCAATGAGTAAATATTTCTACTTCTTTCCTCCTCTTTCTTCATCATAATGTTTTTGCAGCACAGACATCTGTCAGCTCACAGACAAATGGTTATGGGATGGACCACCATCTGTCAGCATGTGATCAAAGCCCCTCTGATCCTGACCAGCACTGTCCACTCACAAGGAGACAGGGACAGGTGGAGGGAGCAGTGCAGATGGGCCAAAGACATCAAACATTTGACCTCTATTTATAGGATTTTTGATCAGAAAGTACTGCATATAAGAAAAAGTGAACCGGGTATTTTATAAAGATAAAAATGTAGACTTTGAATATTGGGAGAAAGATCAGGGGATGGCATGATTCTGATTCTTCTACCCATATTTTGTTAGGCAATATTTCATATATTTTTCGATAAAGAAAAGAAAACTAAGAAATCATCATAAAAAGATAGATCAATAGTGTGACAAAATGTAATAATGTAATAATAAAGTAACACTTAAATTGGCTTTTTTTCTCCAATATTAGAACTTGCCCAACAGGTTAACATCAGCCATTTATCTAGGCCGATACCGATATCAGTCCAACCTTGTGAATATCAGCCAATACCAATGTTGAGCCAATAGCGTTGTGCATCCCACAAGCCAGAAATCAAAACCTTGTCTGCTCTGTACCACGCCAACTGCATCCCAAACCCCTTCTACACTAACACTTTTAAGTCAGAAGATGTGTCTTGCTCAAGGACAAAGTATATGAACTAGGCTGGAGATTTGTTGGAACTGCCAACCTTCCAATTAGTGGAGAACCTGCTCTACCACCTCTTGTAGTGATGTAGCGGTCAATGTATACAAGCAAAAATAATGAACTGTCAGTTAGGCATACATGTCATTTGAAGAATGTTGAATGCTGTTGAAGGCATCTTCTTAAGGATAGCTCTGACTGATTATGTGAAATGATTGTCTAGAGAACGGTTTGTCAGGTGCAAGTAACATTTCTGCATCCATTGCGTAAGTGCTGCTGATAGATGATGATGATGATGCATTAAAAACAACTGTATCCTTATTTCTGCTCAAATGACAAAGTAATGTAAGGTGTGAATAGCCTCATCATATAGTGTATCTGGTGCTGATCGGTGACATGCAGTAGTTTGGGGGTGATTTATGCTGCTGTGAGGAGGCAGGAGACATGTCCTCCTCCAGATGGTGACAGCTCACCAGCGGAGCCTGTCTCCAGCTGCTCCCCTCTGAGTCATAGCCCTGTGTGTCGGTGTGTGTCTGTGTGTGTGTGTGTGTGTGTGTGTGTGTGTGTATGTATGAATGGTGTGAGAGAGAGAGAGATTTGAGTGAGCCGCTGTTTTGTAGATGCAATGTGCTTGTTTACTGCATGGGCTTCTCCTGAGCATACCCGCAATATAGTGTGAGTACCAAGCATCAATTTATAAGCTGTTACATATCACAATTTTACAACTACAAACAAGTGAAGTGGTTTTGCTCAAGAACACATATGAGTATGAGTATATGAACAGTATATGAATAGTATATGAACTGGGATGCAGTGGGGATTGAACTGCCAACCTTCTTTTTAGTGGACAGCCTGCTCTACCTCCTCTTGTTGTAAAGATGTGGCTGTGTTGGTGTTTAAAGGGTCATAATAGTCGTCTCTTGTAGGGTTCACTATTGTATGGGTTGCCCCAAAATGTATTTCTGTGTCTTTTTCTGTGTTGTTGTCTTCTGGACACCAGGTCTGTAATAAAGTTTCAGTTATTTCTAAAGCGCACAATATAAAATGGTGATGCTTTGGAGTTACAATGTGTCTGTTTACTGCATACGTTTCTCAGGCGCATATGCATTTCTGTGTGAGCTAAGGTATCTTTTCTGCTGATTACAATCAAATCAATTCACCCAAAGATTTACATAGCACCAATTATAACTACGTCAATTCAAGAAGCTTATAAAGAAATCCAAATGCTTCTCCAGCAATAAATGCAAATAGGTGACGTCAAAACTTTCAATGAACCTTGAAACCATGGGACAGACTTCTGAGAGTGAGAATAATGTGATGGGAGGCAAACTATGGCAAAACAGAAGCACAATTTTATGTTAAAATGTCACAGATTTTCCTGATTCCTTCATGTCCAGTCTAAAAGGATCAGAATGGACCAGTTTTTACAGCACATACAAACAGACTATATGTTTTTTCAATTTATTATGCCTATTCACTGTTATGCAATCAGGGGAAGATATAGACAATGACATGGGGGATATCCACTGAAGCAGGCAATTGAACCCTTATTATATGTTAGGCTCTGCCAGGTGAGTGACTGAACGATCCAAGCGATGATTTATTTTTATTTTTTTCACCAATAGTGCTACCTTTCACCTGGCTAGGTACAACATGTCACACAAAACCAGTGAGCCATAAAATAGGATATGAGTAGCCCTGTTGTTGTGTCACTTCAGGCTATACACATAAAATAGGCCTCAAGGCCGACTAAGATTGGCAGAGAGAGGATATTGTTATATTATAAAAAAAGAGATTGTAGGCAGGGGCCATTATGGGAGTGATGGTATCGGCTAGCAATCTTGGAACATTCAAATTAGAGGCACATTGTAGGGGATTTAACCACGCTAGTTAGTATTCAATGCAGAGACACTTTCAAAGCTGCCACATCTGTCAACTGTCACCATTAGAACAGCACAATATATCACAAAGTGTGTTTCAATATTACAAATTGCAACATCCACAAAGAACCACAGACTTGTATCCCAACAACATGGTTTTACTTGACATGTATTATTCGCCTGTCAAACTAATTGTCCAAATATGGAATCAAAAAGCATTGTGTCCAGAAATTACCCCAGTTTAGTCATTAATTCAGTCATTAAGTCCTAATTTTGCCTATGATCCGTTTGACTCTTAGCTTCAAGGTTTGCCAGCAAATCATCTGCCTCCACTGTTTCCAACTAACCTTGCATCCTTTTTCCTATATCCGTCATCAATATTAATTTAGTCCTAGTTGTGGTTCAGTCAGAGGGAACTTTTATATTATAATATGATGCATTATTCAGTTCTTATGCATATCTTAGGAAAAAAGTGGGCCCCTGTATCCATATATTGTGCAATAAGTAAGTTATAACCACCCATTGGCATTATAGAATATTTTGAAATATTATTGAATGTCATTTAGATCCATATGGTTTATCTTGCCTTGTACAATATAGTGTACTATTAAAAAGGCCCAGTTGTCTGCTTCTCCTCTTTCAATTATTTTGTCAAAATCTCATCAAAATGTATATCAAACCAGTCAAAATCATTTTGGTCATCCGTGATTTAGTCCTTACATAGCTTAGACTGGATTAAGTCTGACACCAGTCATTAGTATTGATTGAGCCCTCTGATCATTATTGCAGTATAGTTATCATGCACATTTCTGAAGATAATGAGCCATTCTAGGCCCCATATGTTCACCATCCGCAGACCAGTTATTGGTTTAGAATAATAATACTGAATGTAAATCAATTAAATCTATATGGTATGCCTTAAGCCACTCTATAGCCTATACAAGCACACATAAAAGGACCCAGTAGTTACGGTGTATGGAAGTAATTTAGATCACTAAGATAAATAGACTGCAGACTTCTCCACTGACCCATTCACCATTAACATTCATTCATCTTTATCCGCTATTTCCTGTTAGGTTCCAGACCCCTTAGTTAGTTGCAGGGCTGACACTGAGACATGTCTCTAACATTAATTCACTAAGGCCAATTTTTATTCTCCTAACACATGTTTTGGGCAGTGACAGGAAGTCCCAGAGAGATCGTAGTCGGCCACCCAGAGAGATCGTAGTCGGCCACTCAGAGAGCTCGTAGTTGGCCACCCAGAGAGATAGTAGTTGACCACCCAGAGAGATAGTAGTTGGCCACCCAGAGAGATCATAGTTGGCCACCCAGAGAGCTCATAGTTTGCAACTCGGAGAGATCGTAGTTGGCCACCCAGAGAGATCGTAGTTGGCCACTCAAGAGAGATCGTAGTTGGCCACCCAAAGAGATCGTAGTTGGCTACCCAGAGAGATCGTAGTTGCCACTCAGAGAGATCGTAGTTGGCCACCCAGAGAGATCGTAGTTGGCCACCCAGAGAGATCATAGTTGGCCACCCAGAGAGATCATAGTTGGCTACCCAGAGAGATCGTAGTTGGCCACCCAGAAAGACCGTAGTTGGCCACTCAGAGAGATCGTAGTTTGCCACCCAGAGAGATCGTAGTTGGCCACTCAGAGAGATCGTAGTTGACCACTCAGAGAGATCGTAGTTGGCCACTCAGAGAGATCGTAGTTGGCCACTCAGAGAGATCATAGTTGGCCACCCAGCCAGATCGTAGTTGGCCACTCAGAGAGATCATAGTTGGCCACCCAGCCAGATCGTAGTTGGCCACTCAGAGAGATCGTAGTTGGCTCAGCCCGAGGATGGAAACCCTCCTTGCTGGGAGGCGAATGCACCAACAGCTCAAGTATACCCAGGTAAAAAAAAATTTATGATCACATCATTCACATTTTTTCATAAGCCCATGCATTTGGTTAGCCACTATAGACCACTGGTATCTCTATGTAGAGGTAAAAGATGTTACGGTCACATCACGTCCCCCTGCCATCTCCAATCACTCATTCAATGCAGGCTTCTTTTCTTCCTCCGTCAACTGCAGTAAAAACCTCATAGGCTCATACTGAGATGGCGCTGCTGCTGACTGAGCCTGAGCCTGCCTGCCACCCACTCGTGCCATGCTGACATTTGAGAGCAACTCTGAGCAGTGAAAGGAAAGAAGAGGAAGAGGCAGGAAGACATTAAAGTTAGGAAATGGAGGAGAGTGAGTGATTTGAAGGAAATCAAAAACACAAAGAACACATGTATTCACCACCAGTCAAAGCAGCGATGTGAGGAAAGGCAACCAAAATATAGCAAAGAAATGTAGCACCATGCATTCATTTTTCTTGACTTAAGGTGGGAGTATGAAAAATGTATTCAAGTACATAGTGATGAGCAAATTATCAATAGATTTACAGCCAGCCAACACCAAGTCATTTTGAGGCAAGACCAAGATCCACATTAATGGATCATTTGTTCTTCTTCTTCTACTTATTCCAACATGTATTCTTCTTCTTCGATGTATTCCAAGTTAGGGATTGCAGGTGACTGGAGCCTATCCTGACAACAATGGGCTGCAAGCAACATTCATCCACAAGAGTCAATTTAAACTAGTAGATTCTACTAGTTCTATTCTACATTTATATATATATATAATATATATATATATAATATACATTTCTTTGGACAGCAATAGGAAGCCATTATATATAAAGTATACGCATATGTAAATGAAAATACCACATGCTTGAATGCAACACCTCACTATACGTCTCTGCCTCCATGCATGTGGCCACTTGACCTTTACAGAATAAGCCCTTATCACAAACCTCTGTATTTGAGCAATAGGGAACCAAGTGGCTGACTCATCCAGCAGTACAAGCAAAAGAGACCAAGAGGACTCTCTTTGTGCCCCGTAGGCTTTTAGATTAACCTGTAACATTCATTGTCCAAGACACAAACATATGACTCATCCACTTCAAAATGATGCATTGTACAATTTGACAAGTTGACTTATCTTGGGAATTGGTACGATTTTTCTGAACAGATTGATTAAAACATAACAAAATCAGTTGCCTTTTTAGAACTTTTTCTACAGTGCCTATCCCAGGAACTATTGGTCTTAGGTGGGGTACATCCTGGACAACAGCCAGTTAGTCTCTGGGCTGACACACACTGACAGACTAACAATTACTCTCACAACTGAATTGACTTTAAATTTTTTACAACATGGCACTATTCGCTTTGAGATTATTGTGTCCAGGTCTTATTAACTGTGGGACCATAAGCAGTTACACACCAACTACCAACATCATTACACACAGCAGGGGATAATGGCCTGTTGAAGGGATTTTGTGTCTCAGCTGATGGCTCTCGGTGCACCGGTGAGAGGGGTAATCACGCCACCCCCGTCCCGAGAGAAAATTTGGATTGTGCACAAAGAGGTGATGGAGGTTAACTGTGCTTCAAATGAGAACAACACAAGAGTTTAGATAGGATATATTCATGCATGGTATTAGGAAATTGGATTTGGAAATCAAGCAGTGAATAGTCCATGCATGTCCATTAAGGTCCACAGACTCCAAAAGTAATGAGATGTTTTTAATTAAAGGGTCCTATTATACAAACTAGAATGTTTTGAGCTATACTATACCTGGAGTGGTTTTGTTTCTTTGATCATGTTTCAGTAATTCTGTATGCACTGACCATCTCGGCAGCTAAAAACCCTTGGATTTAAGTGAAGAAACCTCACCTTGCCTTGCATTGACTGTCGTAGTGAAGTGGGCATGACCAGCAGGGGGAAAGAGGGCCTTAAAAAGGTTTTTTAATGCAAAATGCTAATCCAGATGCAAAAAGGGCATGATATTTCTCCTTCAATTAGACCTTGTTATTTAAAATCAAGTTTGACAGTTTGAACTGTATTGGTCTCAAATGATGTGCGTGTACACAATTACAGTGTTCTCAAGTACTTGTGTAGTGTATTGCAGCAAATTATAGTCAATCAAAACTATTCACATACAACACATCATTTTGTACCTTTGAATGGAAGTGTATATTCATCTATTAAAGGAATGTCTGTCTAAAGGAAAAGCATGATTTTCCTTTCCTGGTTTAATATTATGTAGCCTGTAATTTTGGCCAATCACAAGTCTATTCAAAGAGCAGCAAAGGGAAGGTGATTGACACTATACACCACATAGTATAATGCAAAGAGCCTGTTCTGGCCTAAAGCGTGCAGTGAAATGTGAAAGTCTGACACGGCGGACTCTGTGGATTAGGCATGTTTCAAAAAATATAACTAGAGGCAATAGGTAGCATCCCCTGATACACGTTTAGACTGATCAGGTAAGCTATAGGCTCCAGCTGCCTGAGCTTTTTTGTGTATAATTTGAAAATAAAATGAAATCTTTACTTCTAACATACATAGGTCTAGTTATACGTGTGATTTCTAAGGCTTTTAATATTGTTAACGAGCAATTAATAGGCCCCGCCCCCAAACCATGACAAATATGGGAAGGGTCTATTTGACTTTTTTGATTTGTCTGGATGTTTGTGAAGAATGTATTTGCCAAATTTTGAAAATTCCCTAAAACTACATACTTCTTTCAGTCTATAGGGGGCGCTATAGAGGTAACTGCCATCATATTAGTCAGATGTGCTCAGGGCCGGGGGGTAATTAGGTATTTCAGGTTAGAGCCTAATCGGGCAAAGTATGTGCAAGTTAGATTCTGTCAAATATACCTGACCTCCCAAATTCAATCTAAAATGGTCGACTTCCTGTTTGTTGTAGGGTGGGGTCATAATAATATTTTATGTTGGGTACACTGTGGAGAATCACTGTACCAAGTTTCATTGCTCTCTGCCAAAGTAAGTGTGTCCAGGGT
>JAVQKC010204549.1:0-32936 GCA_036025475.1 Philypnodon macrostomus | reverse complement strand
ACTACTACTACTACTACTACTACTACTACTACTACTACTACTACTACTACTACTACTACTAATAATAATAATAATAATGATATAACAATAATGATAATATATAATAATGAATCAGATTTATATTGTGCTTTACTATGCTCAAGACTTTCTCAAAGCACTTTCATTTGTGGCCAGGTCGCCATTGTAAATGAGAATTGGTTCTCAATTGGCTTACCTGGTTAAAATAAAGAATAAAAAAAAAATTTGGAGTCCATTATTCAATCACAGTCTCACCTGGTGGTAGTCAGCTACTTGTGTAGGGCACACTGACGGAAGCGTGGCTACAAGTTTGTGCCGACGGTCATTCCGACCTCCACCGAACACCAATTACATTCATTGGCAATGCGGGTTAAGTGTCTTGCCCAGGGACATAACAGTATGCGTTCAGATGAGGACTTGAACCGGTGACCCTCTGGATGTAGGGCAGCCACTGCCACAATCTCAGAACCATTTGATAAACACATAGATTTGTCTTTGTATAAGTTTTATGGTTAAGTGAACTTTATTTAAAGCATTGCATTAGAGCAGCAGTATTCAAACTTTTCTACTCCAGAAAATGTTTGAGTTTGTAAGTATGAGTTTATTGGACTCAAATAGTCAAGAATAACCCCCATAAATAAACTAGGAAATAATGCAGAAAAATTGAGGACAAAACCAGAACTGAAAAAGGACAACTGATCCACACATAAAAATGAATCCACCTACTAGTAGAGCAAGGCTAAAATTAAATTAAACTAAATCAAGACTTGACTCATGAGTACCACTAGAGAGTCCACATACCACAGTTTGAGAACCGCTGTAGTAGTGTCCAGCTCTTCTTTTACATACATGTCTACAGTATTAAAAATCTAATAAGATTTTGGTTGTAGACACCAATCCTCTGTCATCTTTGTCGCTCAGTCTCATGTCCTGTACATCCTCTGTGCTGTAAATAAAAATGTGATGATTAGTGCGCAAACAGGCTTACAGACGGTAGGAAAAAGACACATAGGCATTGTTGGGTAAAAGCCAGGCGTGCTGGGATTGATGAGTCTCTGGGTAAACAGATGTCCTTCCACAGTAACCGTGGCACTGAATATACTACTTAGTGCGAAAGAAATGTGAGAAAGAAAGTGAGAAAAGAAGAGAGGAAGTGATAAAAAAATACACATAGGACTATGTGAGGACAATGTGTTTCACATTGAAAGTGCATAACTTCACCTTGCTAAAGAGCTTCTGCCACAAATGACCCCATATATGTCAAACCAGTTCATGATATTCATTTTTATTTATTTATTTGTTTCTTTTATGATTTAAGGGATAGAAGTATGTGTGTTTTTGTGAATAAACCAGGGGGTATTTAATAATAAAATGACTAAAGAAAGTTAATAGGTGCAGTTAAAAACTGATTTAGTTTGAAAACTTTCACCTCAGCATTTTGCAGCAGAGACCAGGCTGACTTAGACAGTGCAGTAGATTTTATATTGGATTTTGGTGGCAGATCTGTGAAGACTGAGCCTGTGGCTGAATGTCTTGTGGGCCTCCCACACAGCCAGAAGCCAACTAACTGTGTAGGAGTGAGACAGACTGATTGAAATTCTCCTCAAAGGCCTGACTGACTTCATCTGATTACTTTAAGAGGCAAAACAGGCCAAAGTCATGCAATGTCATTTCACCAACCTCTTTATCATTAGTATCTGGACTGACAAGTGCTGAAGAATGTAAAGAAATAGGAACACAATAAGAATTTAAATTAATAGAAAATACATATTTTAAAATCTACTACACATAAAATGGATTTTTCTGGTGTGTATACTGTGCTGTTTGTTTTCTTGTTTTACAAAAACAGTGAATAAGTTATTATGCTAATGTTGCATGTCATCTTTATCCACCATCATGCATTTCTTTTTCCTCAGGCAGGTATCGGTCCATAGTTATTCCTATGACGGCCACGGCCAATTTTCATTCATTAGTGACTTTATGTGACCTTTATTACCCCTTTTCACTCGAGTTTTTGACCCACTACATTTCAGTCATGTGTGGCTTGTAGTGTAGGTTTCACCTCCAAATAATTCAAAGAAAAATAATTGTTGAAAGGTGGTCATTATATTTCTCACTTATATATATTAGTAGTTGCTTACTTAATCCCACAGCAACTAAACAAAATCCCCATTTTCTATGTTCCACATTTTTACCAGCTGTCAACAATTGATTTCCATGCTCGCAGTTTATTTTCTGCTCCCAAATGCAGAACATAAACACCTTTTATTGGTCTAAGGAGTTCATAGAGGACTTCTTATAAAAGTGTGGTTTTGATTAGAATGTAGTGTGTGAATGTGAGAGACAAAAATACACTGTTTTATCACAGGGTTTACTTCCTCTCAACGGGCTTTCTGCTTCCTGTTGTGTTGCCATGGCACTGGATACAAAAGAGGACAAGCTGCTCTTCTCCAGGAAGCCATAAATAATTGATTGGCAAGTGGCTTAATCAGTCCTGAGGCAGCCTGGCTATTCCACAGCTAATTCTACAGCTGGCTATAAATAACTCATTACTCTAATTATGGTATGTGAGCACAGAGCAAGCCTCCAAGCATAAAAACAGTCAAGCATGACTATGGTGGGTTCTAATACAGTGTTCATATGGCAGTACTCAAGTTAGTCAAACAGTAGTACCAGAGCAGCTACGAGTTAACCCTCCAGCGCCATGTTTTTAGTTATTATTCTCTGAAGGAGAAATGTTCTCTTTTCCATCCAAATGTTAGTATGGTAGATCCCATTGCAAGGCACAGGACACAGACCGACCCCACACTGACTGCACCTGCAGTGGGCCTGGCGCTGGCCACTGAAGCGAGAGTGGTCTGAGCAGATAGCACAGTCTGGCTGGCTCTGGGTCACACAAAGCCAGTGGCATTCTGTGAGACCTTCTGGAAGTCCTGCTCCTCAGCTGAAGGCCTACCACCATATTTATTTTTTGTGTAAAATCACAGATAAAGGCCTTGAGTCACTTGTGTGGGGCTCAGATACACTGGGTGTAAATAATGTGAGTTTACCACACTTATGCTGAGGAGGGCATTTAAGATCCGGTTATACCATTTCTTGGAACATTGTGGGAAAATGTACATTTTCATTCTCTGGTCTACCTTATCTACACCTCACATGAAGCTGTTATAGATGTCCAAGCTGAGCTGAGCTGCAAAAATTGGTAACCACAGAGTTATCATGAATCGAGGATAACATTTTGACACGTTTGTGTCATACCATGCACAAGCCAATAGTTTGCTTCAAAGAATTACTGCATTGCACATCTTCAGAAATAGCTAGACATCTTGGCATGCCCTGCCACAGTCCCACTCATTAGTGTGGTTCAGTGAAGTGTAGTAGCTATCCATGTAGACCTCATGCCCCTTCCCCGCATATGGGCCCAAGAGGTCATGAACAATATGCTTGGTGGCACTTGGATCACCAGATTACTATAATAATATAGGTGTGCAGTGACCATTGGAGAACAAACCCCATATTGCTTTCACTCTCTGTGGCCATATTTATGGGGGTTATATTGCTTCAAGATGGACCTCCTCTTGAATGCTATGGTCATTTCATCCAGGGAGAGCTCCTTGCCTGGTGTCTAGACCTTAAAAAACGATGGACTGGCAGGTTAATCATTGGCCGCACTTTGAAGAATCTATCATGGCCTGGCAGTTCCCTCCTTACAAACTTAGCATTGTTACAAAATGCAAGAAAGAGAGAATTTATTTGTATTTTACTTATTTCAAACCTGTTTATAGACATTACATTCCCAAAGCCAGGAGTGTGGGCAAAAACCTCAGCCAGTAGTCCTCAATTTCAGCCATTTCTACCAGTCCCATTTCTAGATAGAGGGCCATGAAAGCTCAACACAAACACAAACACAAACACAAACACTCCACTGTTCAAATCTTAAATGCGGTTTCAGCAGCTCCCCTGAGGCAAAAAACTGATGTGCATAATGCTTCCACCAGGGCTGCCGGAGGGACTCTGCGGACCACCCCTCGTCTCCAAATCTCCTGGAACTTCATCAATCTCCTCTACGTGGCGGAGAGTCCAAAGTCCGAGTGACTAGTCTGTGAACTGGGCCGAAAGTCAGAAGAAGCAAACAGAGAACGGACGCACGGAGCACTGCAGGAGGAGCGCGGTGGAGTGCCAAAGTGATTAGCTCAATAGGAAATACCTGTTATGTTTGGTTGCCCAGGTGCCGTAAAGCGACATAAATCAGTCAATGGCAGCCCATGGTTCCACAGTGGATAGATGCCTGCAGGGATAAACATGTCAGTGAAGCTGTTACCACTTGTTTCCTCACACTCAAACCTCTTCACCAAGTAACCCAACTGCTTTTTCTTAGGATAAAGTGATCATACAACCTTATGCCTGACAAGGACATTGAATATGATTTTCTCTGGCACTGGGCAATCACAAGTCACTAACCATGATCGCCATCTCCTGCTGTGACTTTGACATATCTCAATAGCACTCTCATTTTGATGAAGCCTGTCTCCCAGACAGCCAGCCGTGACAACACATTTCTGATGATGGCAAAGTAGTAGTAGAGGCACTTAAGAGACCTGGAGGTTTTTTTCCTTTGGGCACAGTAATAATGACCTTACTGTCTCTGTCTATGTCAATAGAGTCCATTTATTTCAATCATATCCACACTTCCTGCTAATGACAGGAAGTGCTGATAATGCACAGGAAACAGTCAAAGCAGTGAAGCTCTGTTTGGAAAATTGACTGCAGAGGATGTAGCGGTACAAAAGTAGAAAAGTACTTTTTTGTTTTTGTTTCTTTAAACATCATTACAAATGACTGAACAAGGGCAGACATACAAGTAAGTTCACATAGGCTTTTAGTGCACTTATTTCCTGAGGGCAAAGTGATTCTTCTAAGAGAAATTAAGGACTCTGTATTATAATCTCCAAACCACTTTTGCCATCTATGGAACAGGATTATAGAGTTACCTCCGATTTTTATTCAGCTCTTTCTTTCTGTTTACCTTTAAACACAAAGTTTAAAACATTTTATTCATAGATCACAGTCTGTGGAATCTCAATGAAAGGGCTGTCTTGGTCAGAGCTTTTTTTAGGATACAAGAAGACATGTATTTCCATTTGGCTATAAAACACAAATGGATTCATGGAAGATGTACTGGAGACTATACACTCTTAGCAATGTTACTTTGTGAAATCATATATCTTTTACGTCCTAATACATTAACACAGATGAAATACTACCTGTACAACTAGGCCCACGCTGTTGTACCCAACAGCAAGGTGTATATCAGCATACGTCTGCCTGCTATGGCACCATCGGGCTCCTTAATCAGACAATGTGTCTGAAGGGACTTTTTGATGTTTGTAAAGAATGTTTTTTGCCAAATTTAGTAAATCTCCCTACAACTATATTCTTCTTTCAGTCTATGGGGGGCATATTGGTCAGATGTGTCCAGGGAGTGTTTAGAGGCTATCAAATATACTATATATATACTACAAAATTTCAATCCAATATGGTCAACTTCCTGTTTGTTGTAGGGTGGGGTCATAATAATAATATTTTATGTTGTTTACACTGTGGAGAATCACTGTACCAAGGTTTATTGCTCTCTGCTGAAGTAAGTGTGTCCAGAGTCCCATAATAGTCAAAAACATGGGGGCGCTATTGAGGCATTCTTTATTTGACCTCTGTAATGCGCCAATGTACATTAAAAATACACTAGCCCGGATCAATGTGCCAAAATTCCTGAAATTTTGTTTATGTTTAGCAGGATTATTGGCTCAATTAAAGTGCTTCAGGGCATTCATTAGCAATTTAATTAATTAATTGTCATTAATCGTAAAAGTACCGAACTCAATCCATTTCAGCATTTTCATGATATGTAACTGTCTAGAAAAGTTGAAAAAGATCCAGCTTTTTGAATTATTGTGTTCACAGCTTTAGGTCATTTATTAATCCATTACTTAATAAATATTCATTGTAGAAGTACCAAAATCAATCCAGTTTGTCGTATTTATAATATGTACCTGTGTATAAAACTTAAAAGTGATCCTGCAATTTCTTTATTGAGTTATCGCGTTCACACGTAGGATCTGCAGACATGGACCGACGTGATTCCATAATATTGCCTTTCGCCGACATAATAATGGTATGGCAAAAATACTTTGATGCATTGTGTTGACCGACAATCAAGACCTTTTACTTGGAACATTGCAGGAATGCTATATACTATTTAGTGACATGGAGAAAACACAATTTCCCATAACTCTATATTTTGCCAGAATTACAGAATACATTTACCTATACCGTGGCTAATGTAGCATATGGTCCTTCTATGTCTACATACCTGAGCCCATTATTTGATGCAACAAAAGTGAGAATGAAATTAGTTTGATGCCGTGAACATATAAACAATCCAACTAAGGTGGTTTTATATGATTGAGTTTTACACTCACATTATTTACTTTTTATAGATTATTATATATCTATCTATCTTGGGCAAAGTAAATAAATCAGATTGACAGATAATACCATAGAGGATATACAGGCTCTCATATCAGAGCGTAAAAGTATCAATATGTGCCGCGTACAGATAATTATGCAACTTCTCTGCCTTATTTCACAAAAAGCCCTAGAGGTAGAGGCACCCTCATGCCAGTCATGGATAAACATTGTGGTCCCCAACAACAACACAGCAGTTGAACTGCTGGGTTTACATCCATTAAATACACTATAAAACTCTCTTTTTAACAAGTGTAAAACAAGAAGATGCAAATGATGTTTAGGGAGCTGTAGGGGTAAGGTCCAGAATAGCAGTCATGAAAGGAAGGGTACATGACTACAGTCATTTCCTTTTCCTGAGGTCATGGCCAAATATGGTCTTTGAAATGTTCCTCAATAGCAGAGATGGTGCCATCAGTGGTTTGGGTAGAAGTGCAATACAACATACTGTATTTCCAGGGAGTTTTTTTAGCCAAAGGCAAAATTCAGGCCAAATGACCAATCCTGCTCTGCAGTAGCCGCACAAGCCTGACCATTTCTCCATCTGGCGTTATTGCTCTCTTCCTATGGTGTGTGCCAGCACAGGAGAGAGGGAGAAAAATGCCTTCAGACAAAGTGAAGTGAGGGAATGATGGTCTGTAAAATGATGTAGAATCCAATGATGTACAGTGGGTACAAACTGTGCACATGTGCCTTTCTCCATAGTGACAGTTGTTTTCCTTTAGGACTCACAACAGGCTATGTGTGTGTGCGCGTAAGCGCTTCTGACGTAACATAAGCCTTTGCTATGCCCAGATTCTGCACAGTTGGACTTCTGAGTATTCCAGATTACAATACGTCATTGCTTCACTTTCAACCCTGCACTGTGCCAAGCCACGCTCCAGCACACATTTACTCAGACACTTGCATACTTATACAAATCAACCCCATGATGCCATGCTCTGGTTTCTTTGTGTGTCATTGGTTCCATCTGTCTCAGCCTTTACTGTCTTTACACATCACTGTACCTTAGCTCCTGTCACTATGCTGTGACATTAACCAATAACTTATAATGTTCTGATGCTTTTTGAGTGTTTTTGTTATCTCCCTCCATCCCTCCCTCACTGCATGCCTTTGCCAGAACATAACAAACCTCTGGCTGCATATCAAGCCCCTGTCTGCACTATGTGTACCAAAACACAAAAAGGAAAAAGGTTCTTTGCTTTGGGATAACGGAAATATGTATAAACCAAAAGGCCACATGTCATTATGAGGCTTGAGATTATTATATGTTATTTTTATAAATTAAAAGTTATAATTGAAGTTTATTTTGTTGCCGTTGTTGAATGCTCAGACCTTCATGTATTAGGTAGTCACAGCAGCTGGTTGGAAGACTTAAAAATGATCAAAAACATTCATTTCAACTTCCCTAACATTTACACATTCAAATGAAAAATCTTTCATTGTCTCATTGTTTATACTTGAGTAAATCAGTCCAACTAGAAATATGTGCATTCATCTCCCATACACAATTTCACATTGATACAATTTAGGACATCTCAAATACATCTAGAATGTGTTTGCAATAAATCAATAGTAAAAAATACAGCATCTTGAAATGTGAAATAGTCCATGTGAGTTGAATGCACATTATTTTGTTGGACTGATCTACTGAAGTAAAGTCAGTGAAAGATTTTTCGTGTGAATGATTACTGCACAATTTGTAAGTAGCGCACCATTTAAATTTTTTCAGTGCATGTAGAAACTATTACTTGGAGAGCGCAGACCTCATTCAAAAAATTCCACAAATGTTGATTGTGACAAGGTCTATTACCCTCCTATATCTGTCGAACCACACTACAAATCTGCAGATTAAAAATAGTCATGTTCCTGCCCCCATCTCCTTAAAATGTAAAGGCTATAGAGTGTTGTGATGGCACCTGCAAACCAGCAATAGTATTCAGCTATACTGTTGAAATGAAATAAAGAAACACATATTCTGTATTACTTTTTAAGACACTTTTTACAGTGATATATACATGGTTGAGTGAGAGTATACTGCTCCTGGACACATCCATTTCAAGATTAGTCCAATTTTCTGGAGGATTGTATCAATTTGACACAGCCAGCTAACTCTCTCACACATTCAGCTTGACAAGACTCTGGTTTGCTGCCAAGGTCATTGTCAATTCTGTTTACCCTGTTGTTAAATAACTCCTTGAGCTTTGCAAAGAGAAGATGTAGGGCGGCGGCGAGAAGGGTGGATGAAGTGGTGAAGAGTGGCTGAAGACACGCACACAAGTCACTTTAAAACAAGCACAGACACATAGACACTGCAGCTAGTGTGTGTACTATTAGTAGTAGTACACACGAGCTGAAGTAGTACACACACTAGCTGCAGAGTAGTTGGTTAAGCTGCCCATCATGCCAGAGAACCGCATGATAGTGAACTGCAGGAGGCTGGCTGGAGGCATTTGTGAGTCTGCGTATGAGTGCGTCAATATGTGAAAGAGGAGCATCAGGCACATGCGCAGTTACGCACTAGACACTTTTGCTTGTATTCACATGGTTATATATAAAATACTACAGCACACAAGTCCTGCTACGTCACACATACTGGGATTAGGCGAGTCTGTGCACATACACACACACAAACTGAAAAACACAGGAAAAATCTTCCATTGTCTCAAATTACTTCACTGTGCATTCAACTCACATAGACTAGTTCACATGTTGGGATGCTAAAAACATAATTCTATCAGTTTTAATCCACATATTCTAGATTGTATTTGAGATTTATTAAATTGAATCAATGTGAAATAGTCCATGGGAGTTAAATGCAGATATTTCTAGTTGGACTGGTTTACTTACAATGACCCCTCCTCTGTTCAATGCAGTCAGTTGTCGAGGTAGTATCAACCAATCAGACCTTGATGTCATATTTTCAGTGTTCAATTATAAACCATAGGAATCATAAGATTGCCAGTGGTGTACACATAGAATAACATAGCCCTCAGCCTAAATACCCAGACCTACCACTTGTACATATTAAATGTATATAGACAAAATTCCATCTAGAGGACAGTGCATGGAAGCTTGCATCAGTACCTGTCTGGAGCCATGGCTCATTGTGCTGCTGTGTAGGCTCAGCACAAGTGTTAACGTGTTGCCACGATGCAGTATCACTGTTGGACATATGGGGTGGCAGGCCTGTCATACACTGACACAGGCGAGAGGCTAAACTCTAAGTGCTGACTGAGAGGAATGCCAAGGTCCAGTGGGTCCCCAGGGCAATTAGGGAAGGAAGTGCAGATTCTAGCAGAGAGCCAGTGGGCATTTAAATGTGTGCATTAACAAAAATCTGGAGTTGTAGATGGAAGCTTATTTGCAGCAATAAATGGGTGGTCACTCAAAAGTGTTTACTTTCAGTTTTAATTATGACTACACTTCACAACCATCGCTAACACACAAATACATAATAATACATGTCAAATACATATCCACACATTTAATGGAGAGTAATATGAGCACTGGTAGTGAACACTGAAAAATGTAAAACGTCGCTCTATTTACAAATTCTGTAGCAATCATTCACACGAAATAACTTTCATTTACTTAAGTAGATCAGTCCTTCTGAAAGATGTCAACTCAAATGGACTATTTCACATTTCAGATGCTGTATTTTTTCCATTGGCTTTTTGCAAAAAATACTTCTATCAGCCATAATTCACACATTGTAGGTTATTTGATAGTTGAATTGTATCAATGTGAAATAGTCCATGGGAGTTGAATGCACATATTTCTAGTTGGACTGATTTACTCAAGTAAATTGAGACAATGAAAGATTTTTGTTGTGAATGCCACACTTTGGTCAGTGTAGATATGTCTGGGTCAGTCAGGTCAAATTGCCTATTAAGCAATCCAGCAATGGGCTTTGGGCTTTAGAAGCATGTCAGGCTGTCAATGATGACTTGATGGGCCAATTTAAAACTAATGGCTGCTTATCACCAGAAAAGGAAACAACTTAATGAGTGGGACATACAGTAGGGGAAAGGAAACATGGCAGAATGTTATCTAGCTTTTTGGTCAGGGTTCAAACTAATGTTATATGCAGGTCCATTTATGATCTGTGCTTGGCAAGCAGAAGAACTGAGAGGTGAGTTAAGTCCATCCTGTTGACTTACACTTCTATTTCACTTCCCTAAAACATTTACTACTGAATATTTCCAGGCTTTACACATTTTCTAAGACTTTTCCAAGATTTCTTAATAAAATATTAAAATAAATATAAAGTATATTATTCAATAAAATATAGAAACGCACAATATGTGGGTTGTAAATATATATTATAACCCACAAAAATTTAATCTGGCCATTGTCCAGAGTATACCCTCCCACAGCCCATAGTTACGGGCATATGTTCCATTTTACCCATGAATAAGTAGAAGTATGAACAGTAAATTGCCCTCATTATTTATGAAAATTATATTATAAAATTATTATATTAAAAAAAATCAGTACTTCAACAATAAATAACTTAGAACATGAAGCACATTTTGGTGTGTGCTGCCTTTAGCTCCAGGGCTGCACAGATGACAAGGGCACAGCAGGTAATCTATTATCCCCTCTATGGTATCCTTGCTGCTGTCAAACTGGGGCAAATTATATAATGGTTATTGAGAACACAGTCTGTTGCCAGCTACGGTAAGGACAGGTTTGCGGCCAGACCTTAAAATCAATCATCACGGTAGAGCAGACTCAGAAGCGTTTTCAAATAAAGGCACCAACATCAGTAAGGGCTACTGAAGGAGTGCAGGGATTGTGCTATATTATGAACATCATTACCTCCGCCAAGGAAGTGATGTATTTGGTAGTTTTTGTCTTTTTGGCTGTTAGCAACTTACGTAAAAACTACTGAACGGATTTGGATGGAATTTTCAGGGAAGGTCAGGAATGAAAGAAGGAACAATTGATCCAGGATTTTTGACAGTATTTTATTAGACTATCAGTGTTGTTTCTATGGTTTTGGTGACCTCTCATTGTTATTAAGATTATTTCAATGATTTTGAATTGAAGTCATTAAAAGAAACAAAGAAAGAGAAGTCACTGTTTTGTACTTTTTTGACTGGAAGGGAGTCCAGTCCAACAGAAGGTTCTATTTTAGAATTGAGTGCATATAGGGGAAATTAGCTGCCTTGGTGGAGGTCTCTGCAAGTGCTTTCTAGTTACAATAATATATTGATATTTTGTGATATATTGTGCTAAAAATACATTTGCAATTGAATGTGAAGCGCTAGTTTACTTCAAATTTCAAAATACCCAAAAAATATACAAGGGAAATGCACCTCAGGAGGAAAACATGTTTGTGTATACAGTATATCAACATGTACATCCCATACTCGACCACAAAGAAATTTTGGTCACAACATTTTTTAAAAATTGGAATACAGAGTGATGGTAGTTAGAAACGCATATCATTTGTGAACTATAAAATACTTATATTTAAAATACTAACTCTACTATATATATTATGGATTCACGTTGGTTTGCGTCCATGCCCACAGATCCGACTTGTGAATACAAACTCAAAAACAAATTGCCAGATCAGTTTCAACTTTTGCACACAGGTACATATCATAAAGACGCCAAACTATATTGATTTTGGTACTTCTAAGGTGAATATTAATTAAGTAATTAACTAATTACGGGCCAATAAATGTGAATGCAAGAACTCAAAAAGTCTTGCGCACACTTTAATTGACCCAATAATCCTGCCGAACATAAACAAAATCCCACACAAGGCATATCACACAGTGCCAGAATGTATACATTTGTGAAGAGAATTTGCCATCTGAATGACAACTTTGTGTTAATTTCACAGATAGATAGTTTATTTTTTGAAAAAAGTTTTTTTTTTTTGGTCCTGGGACCAAA
This sequence comes from Philypnodon macrostomus, assembly GCA_036025475.1. NCBI lineage: Eukaryota > Metazoa > Chordata > Actinopteri > Gobiiformes > Eleotridae > Philypnodon > Philypnodon macrostomus. The sequence continues at coordinate 20,480 of JAVQKC010204549.1, read as the reverse complement.
TGGGGCCGAGTTGAAACAAACGCCTATAAACTCGTAATGGACCATGGTATACGCTAACAAAAAATAATAGTTAAAAAAGGTAGCAAAAAACATCCTGAGTGGTGAGGCAAGCTCCCGGCCTACTATACCTACAGACACAAATACATAGTCCTTGTCTTTTCAGGTCAGCACTCTGTGATAATGAGCTGCTCTACTTTCATGACAGATGGAAAATGTGCAGCATGTCATGCTCTACTCCTCCCTCTCCTTCATTTGGTCCGGCCATCCAGCCGACAGCCTGGCCGCTGCAGCAGCCCGGACTTGTATCAAATGATTGGGATGAGCTTAAGAGGAGGAGCTGGAGTTGAGGCAGTGGAAAAAGGCACCTCACCCTCCTCATCAATATTGCAGTCTTACCTGGTGAAAGCAAACACCGGGCAGCATATTCCATCATGTCATTGGAAGAGAGGATCAGATGCCTTGGCTTGACATGCCAACATTGTTACCTGTACAAATGATGACGCAAAGCATGCTTCATTATTCATGTTTATCTTAAAGAAGGTGGAGAAGCTTGAAGCAATTGGAAAGCAGTGGATGTTCAAGAGTCCAATTATCAACAAGTAGGACATGTTTGTGCTTGTCTCAAAAGCAGCAAGTGTCAGAAACACAAACACAAAGCTCCTCCTGGTGCAAGGACGCAGAAAGATGTGTACTATATGTACAGTACTAACACTGCATGCAAGGTTGGGTTTAATTCATTCTGCAATGCCACAAAATCCTAAATAAATGCATACATTAAAATTGATATTATAAGACTTCTTACAGATAACGTATGTGCTAATGCTGCACACATCTTACATTTAGCCCAAGCTGGTAAAAGGAGTGCACATAAAAACAACTTTTTGCAACAAACTGTAAACACAGAAACATTTACTGCAATAAAAACAAAAAAGACATGCTAAAAGTGCCTTTACCCACCGTACACAGGGTACAGAAACAGAGTGCAGTTGTCTGTCAGTGGTCAGTGGGGGAGCGGGCCGGGTGCATGTAGTGAGTGTAGTGTAACACGGTCTGACTGAGGTCAGGGTTGGTGCACATTTAATCTGCTCTCTGTTTCCAGGCCACTCCAAGGACTCTGACACACTGCTTTTGTATCTATTATTTACAAGAGCTGGGAGACTTTCAAGTGTGAGTGTCCATGTGTGCCAGTGTGAAAAACATGTGGGTACATTGATGCATAAAATTATCCTTCAGCAGCAGAACATGTCCAAAATTCTTCTGAATTATATTTGCAGCTTTAATATCTACAGTGTTGCATAATCACACCATTTCTACCACATACAAACTTACAGTCACACAGACACTACTCCCACTCCAGTTGCACAACCCCTGAATATTCGGATGGAATGGCCTGGTTTCATAAGCAGTCTGCTGCCTACTGGCAGCTGTGTTGCCAGATGAGGTCATCACTCGGGGCAGACTACACGCACACGACATAGAGTTAGACCTGTTGGTAAAAGTCCACTGGTGTGAATGAGTATGAACCCAGGGGCATTAGCAGAGCTCTGGTCAGCCTGTCCTTTCTGGGGAGGCCATTTGCATTGTTTCTGAGTTGACATAAACAGAGAACACAGAAGTGCAGCGAAGCCTGGGTGACAATACATGCATGCTGCTAAAACTATCTGCTTTGTGCCTGGGTTGTGTAAATGGTCTCAACGCTATCTCTGGAGCACAGCTTGTTTACTCTAATGAACACAGCTCCAGATCCACTCCATCCAATTGTCAAGTGGCCATTTGGCCATTGACGGTGCTCTGAAGCCAGACCTTACAAGGGTCATAAACTTGGGAATAATGCCAATGCACACTCAACATTTTCAGTGAATACCTAAAAAAAATTAACTGTACAAACAAAACACTCAGTGCCATTAGTATTGTAAAAGCCTGGACCATTTTTGATATGTTTATACTTTATTTCGATCAATTTAATTGCTCAGTAGTACGTTCATAGATTGATTTAGCTACTAAATCTCTTTTCAATCACCCAAAACATTTTAACCACGGATAATTTTAAACTAACAGAAAAAGATGAATATAGGAAGAATACACACTGCTTCAGAAGCTGAGCTGAGCACCTCAGTTGTTTATACATATCTCTGAAATCTCTACTTAAATGTTGATTTAGCCGATGTGAGGGCAACTGCTGTGCTGCACAAGGACAAATGTCTGTGGTTCTGAACGCTGTGCAGCATAAGCCTGTGCCATGGCATGCATCAGACCATTACATCATGGCTAGTCCCAGGCCAGTCTGTGCCATACAGAATCACGTGACAGCCTGTCCACATCTCAGGAGCGCTGGAGCCCTGATTTGATGATGACTTTTGTGGTGAGGCAATTTCCTGCTGCTGTCCCATTGTAAGTCCTAATCCTGCCGTGCACTGTTTAGTGATGGAGGTGGCCACACATGTCAAAGATTGCAGAAAGGTTGGGGGTCTGCATTGATGACACTCTGTCGTTCATACTATAAATGGTTTTCAGTTTACCACTTTAACCCTAGCCTAACCTAACCTCCAGCTTGCACCCGTCCAAAACTGCTCTGAGCTCTTTAGGATGACATCACTACACTATAGTCATCATCTGTCGGCATGGGCAAAACCACTAGGTGAGTAATAGGGGGGTATTGCACACAGCCTGCCCCAGCTTTAGAGGGAGAGACTATTGCATCAAATATCAGGCGTACAGTAAAATTAATGTGAAAAAAATCCTTCAAGGCAGTTGATGCACCAACATGACTTGGATTTGTCAGAAATTGTCCAAAAATGTCTGCATCAGAGGAGTAAAACCCTCTCAGTGAAGTGAGGAGTTATAAGTGGGAGGTTGTGACCTGTGGCTCTGTGCTGCCATGGGTGAGAGTCAGACTGTGCAACAGATAAACATGAAGAGACATAGAGGATCATGTTTAAAATCAGACAATGCTAGTGATTCTTACATTAACCTGAGGAACCATGATAGCTCCAGCATTTTTGTGATGTGCAGTTTTGGGTTTGGGTGGTTCTGGTAAAGTTGAGATTTCTTTGCAGGTTGGTGCATATTAGAAAGTACTTCTATAAATTTTTTGCAAAAGAAAGGCAGCTTTACCAACTCTTTTTCATAACATCCAACTCATGTGTTCTGATACAAAATGTATGGAAAGATGCGTTGTCTTTCCTAAATTGGATTTTGCATAAGATGAACGATTATAACATTTTAAAGTTCAGTCTTAAACTATGGGGCAAATAAATAAACATAGTCTTCTGAATTATTAGAAAACCTTGAGCGTTAAGGGAACTCAGTAAACACGCCCCAACAAAATGACAGTTTGTACAAGAATTGTGTAAATATTTTTGTGATTGTGAGCATACTCTCAAGCTCTTCTCACTCCAGACCTCACTGTGTGTGCCTCATTAGAATAAATGTTTATCAGCCATTGCCTAACACAAATGTCTCCTGCCTCCCCCGGTCTAGTGCTATCCACCTCGGACAGTAGGAAGCAATAAACAAGAGTCTCCAAGTTGCTAAAAAATACATATACTGTAGGTGTTGGACAATCACTGTTTCAATGTATATATGGCATTAAAATGTAACATTACTAATACCGTAAAAAACTGGCTGTCATAAGGCATAGGTGTTGATCTGTTCTACTACCACGTAAAACTGAAAATGTGTTGTAAAACTGTATTTAAGATAAAAACGCATTAAATAACTAGTGCACAGGGTTCAAAGGCCAAACACATTCTAAATACAACTGCAATGCTAACTGATGTGCTAACAACACTAGTTTCACAAGCCCTTTCGTTGTTTGTTTCTTTGTTTTTCTTTGTCTTCTAGAAGAAAGGAATTGAAGTGTATTCTAGCCATTGATATAGAATACTTAAATTACCACCAAGCACTGAATACAAATGCATACAATGCGTACAATGGCTTTTGCATAATACTTCCAGCAGTGCAGTCATGTAGCTGACAGAGCATTTAACACTGCAAATATTAGAAACAGCTTCATCAATGGCAGTCAGTGGAAAAACCACCCACAGTTTAAACCTCAGTCCAGGCTGGGGTACCTTCTGGGATCCGGCACATATGACATAATGCTGTATTAACAGATCATGTGGATGGATGATTCACATTCCACTCAGGACACCCTTGGCATGGTTTCACTACAGCTGGGAAGCCCCGCTCTGGAAGCCCCTAAAATGTCCCCATAACTTCCCCCGTGCGACTTGACTTTAGCCACCATTCCAGCGCTCTAAGCTGGCACAGGCCCCGGCAGTTTAAAAATAACGCCCAGGGACACTACATTAGCCCTGTTGACATATGTCTCCATGGAAACCTGAGATGACATGTTGACGGAGGGCAGAGGTCAGATCTTAGGAGAGTCATGTGACCTTGAGAACTAGAGGCAGCAGGTATCAGAGGAAAAGATGAAGAGGCGGTCTGAAAAAAGCAGCTGCAGACAAGGTAAATCCCCTTTCGGTGGGGCAGAACCAGAGCACGCCCCCTTTAACCAAGTTTGTCCTCCACGATCACTCGGAAATACAAACATGCCCTTTTCAAATTAGCTAAAGTCATTATGTTATTACGCCGGCGGGGACTTTTTCACTAATGTGCAATCCAAAATCAGGCCACCGTAGTCACTTCACACATTTTCCACTGAATTAAATGATAATTACCCAGGGATTCTCAGAAACATTTAAAACTTTATGTGTAAGTGAAACGTAGTAATGTGTGACATCTATTTGTAGTCATCCTAATAAACCAGTTAAAGGTGAACTAGGATAAAGTGTTACTTTACAATAGTAATGCTGGGGGGTATATGACCGAAAATAGATCACAGTATTTTTTTGAAAGACTTGGTATATTGTGTTGTCTGCTTTCCCCCCCTTCCCAGTAAAAGTATACTGTCAGATAATCAAAGAACGGTTTAATTAATAATCATCATCAAAAATAAAAGACCAAAACCTTCACCAATAGAAGTTGCTTATGTCTGCCAAGTATGCTGTTTGTTGTGGAAATTAATGAATCAATGAGTCCAATATGTCCATTAAATTATAAATGCTTCGGGAAAATGTCTTGCATCCTGAATTCCCCTAAATGCTTGTGGGCGTCTCAGTATTCCAGTACACTAAAGGTTATGTGTGAGGAGCTGTACAAGAGGAAGCCCTGGTGCTGTCAGTGCTCTCACAGCTGCCTTCATTCCTTTACTCACTGATATTTTGGGCCTGTGTGGAATCACATGTCTGAGTTGTGTAAGTACGAGAAGCTTTCACCTCTTGGAAACTCAGGACGTCTAGTCAAAAAACGTCAGTCAAATACACATGCAGATCAATTTACACAAAACTAGATCTCACCATAACGCAACACATTTGGTTGGTTAATAATGTATTTTGTATGTGTTTTCTCTGAAAATACTGAGAATGGATATATTTATAGTTTTAACCCATTTAAATCATGCCAAGAATCAACATGCCAAACATGGCAAACTAATAGCCAGATATTCAAACCACTATGCAGTATTACTATAGTTTTGCTGATTTAAACTGAAAATATTATCAACAGCATAGTCCATGCAAAAGGTTTCAATAAGGCTTTGAAAAAAACAATAGATTATTGTAATTGAGCTGCTGCTTGGTTGGTATCTTTCTCTGTTTGTCCATAATGCACAACATAATATGGATGTATACAGTATTGCATATATTATTATGCTTTAATTTAAACTCTTTCTAAAAAGAAAATCCTATAAAGTATGCCACAAGTTTTAATAACAACTGGCCTCCATTTCATATCCCTGCAGCAAGAATGAAGCTCCAGGTACGCACATGCAAATCTGAGGTGATTTAAATAACTGCACAGAGTAGATCAAAGGAAATGAATTAATTTGCAGGTGGCATACACTATACATATATGCACCCGGTATTTATTCATGTGTTCACAGGGAAACCTACAATGGAGATTATTCACATATAATCACACGAGAAAGAAATAGGTCCACTTGTGGATCTATAGGAGATTCCCTAAAAGGCAATTTCACTATCCAATTTACTGTTCACTATATTTCATGTGAAAGCTAGCAACGTAAAGTCTTGACGGTAATGTATGAGCTGCACTGAAAGGTATGATTGCATAGGCTTCTACAATAAGAGGTGCGCCCAGGATGCTCTGCTTGTATACAGGACTGGGTTTAGTGAACTGTCAATGCACATGCATCATTGTATGTATGCCTAATGAGCTGTTAACTGTTAAGTTAATGATGTGTGATTGGTGTGATACACGTGCTCACCACCCAACTCAACGTGATAAATATATCCTCTCTTAGCCCAAAATACAGCCATTATTTAATCAGGTCACTGCTGCTAAATAAAGTTGGCCGACTTCTTGAAGCTCTTGCAGAAACAGCAGGAGCAGGAATTTCGAGAACTTCCAAAGGAGATAAAGCTGCTACTGAACGTTGACCTCGCCCCAACACAGAGATTGGCTAATGACCCTGATCCTGGGAAATGTACCACCTCAGAGCTGTATATGTGCGGGCCCTCATTTAGCAGCCTGTGGGAGCAGATAAGAGGTCAGTGGGCATAAATCACAGTCATCATCAGAGTGCTTTTATGGTTTTATTATGGACAGAGTACAAGCCTAGTTCAGCAATCAGCCTGCAGCATGCCATAATAAGAGAGAAAGTTTTCTAATAATTGTGATCCAAATGCCACAAATGTACTATAATTTATCTTTTAACTGGAAAAGTAATAAAGGAAAACAAAAGATGACAAAGACAGGGCTTAGTCACAGACCTCTGAAACGGAGTCAGTAAAGAAGGTTCTGGGAAATCAGCACTGCAACCTTTCAAGACACTGTCACGTAATGTCCACATGCTTTGTGTGAAAAGGTTAAATTCATATTAGCCTTAATCTAAGGTCCACAATTCTTCATCTATGTATCTATGTGTTGAAGGTAAATTTGATCAGTGACGGCTATTTTCGTTTCTACTTGTCTGCTTATGAACTCATTTTCAGAGTGATGTAACTCTGTCATTCAGTCAGCAATATTAGTGTCTCTATCATGAATACAATATTTGTTTCCATTTTTTTTATTAATGCACCACACCAAAAGACAAATGACCCTGAAAGGAAATACATCATAAACACAGACTCATGAATAAATAATGCATATTGACAAACATAAATGGATCATAGTGCACATGATACACAGACATTTTAAGCATCAGCATTTTGGTAATGACTCAATGAAATAAATGTACTCTGTGTAACTTGTGTGTTTATGAAGTACAATGAATACATACAAAGTCCTAGTGCTACTGCCAGAGGCACCACTTGCCAATAGGCAGGGCAGGCAATTGCTTGGGGCCACCAGGCCAGCGGGGACCCCCAGAGGACCAACAGTCATTGCCTCAATACAGAATATCAGTAAGCTTGCAATGACAGTCGTTGGCCGTCTCACAGTACCTGAAGGGGCCCTACTCCTCCCCCTGGGCGTGTTTTAAGCCTCGCTCCCAGTACGTCAGTCACAGGTCAGTGCTGATCAGCTGTGAATAAGACGACTCTAACATCACGTCTTTGTGCTGCTGTAGTAAATTGACACATAAAAGGAATAAAAGGAAACCACCAATTTAGCTTGACAGAGAGGACTACAAGCTTTGCTCAGGCATTACAGAGATGTGCACTGCTAAAGTTTGTAGAGAAATAGAGCCTCATTACACTGTAGTCTAAACCGTACCGTGATATGACTGTACTTTAATGTGAAGAGATACAGTATAAAAGATAGCTCACATTTACATTTGATTGATCATTATGTGACTTTCATCTAGTCATAAAAACCTGTGACGTAGTTAAGGTAAATCCAGACCCATAGGTTCGTGGCACATTCACTCTTTTCTTCAATCTTCTGAATCCATTAAAACTAGACCTTAATGTTACTAAAAACTCAATTTTGCATTACGCTACATAAATGTATATATATTTCACATTTTTGTCAGTGCGAGGTTCTATGTGGTCTGTATGGTAAAATTAGTTGGCGGGCCCCATGTGAGTTTTTGCTTGGGGCCCCATGAGACCCTTGCAGCACCACTGGTTACTGCTTTTGGCAAGGGACATCGAGATTATAATAGCAATGTCTGCTTTTGACAAAATAATTCTAGCTTGGCAGTTGCTAAAATATAAACACTAAAGTCTACAAACTAAGTCTACACACAGTTTGGATGAGATGAAACTAGGACAGCACACAAACAGAACCAATCTGCTAAGGTAGCTCCTGCCCATTCACTACAGGAGACTGTTAAATTCAGATACAACACACATGAATGTCGGCACCACTTTGAGCACTAAAAGTGTCTCTGCAGCCCTGCACTGGCCTTTTGCTTGTGTGTTAGCTTGTCTGTGATTGGTTGGAGCTGCAGCGTCCTTTGGGGAGCCGCAGGGCTGTGAAGATGAGGTGGCTGCTAAGAGACTGAGTCACAACATGCAACGTTCTTTGCTCCCCTCCCGAGTACACCACTGACAGTTACATAAAGATGGGATGACACACACGGGCCAAACCAATTATTCCCCAAAGATCTATTATTAGTTTTTGTAGAAAACGTTGTTCAACCGTGTCAGCCAGCCTAATAATTATCTGGATTTGCACAATGTACCGTACTCTACAGGAAAGACCATAGGCACAAGATGGATTGTTGTTAATCCATACTTAATCAATGGCACTAGATCAATCCCAGCCAAGGCAAGTTCAGCAGTTGTATGCTTGTTCAAATACGGATCTTAGATTGTTCCAATATTACAAGTGTAATATTTTATAATGCTATAATATGTCTACAGTAAATGTGTACAGCTTTTTTTCTATAGGAGATAGTTGTCAGCATGTGGCAAGACACAGACAAAAGAGCAAAGCACAGACCATTTTTAAAGCTAACAACATTGGAAGTACAGGAGCTATGTTGTCCCGGACAAAATATACACCGTATAGACCCTTTCAAAGGTTTGTCATATGGAATGTTCTAAATTCCTGAATGGAGGCGACTGGAGCAAAAGTGAGTTAACTTTACAAAAAAGTAGTGTTTTTGGTGAGGGGATAGAATAATCCTGAACATACAATAAAGTGGTCATCACCATTTCTGTAAGGTCCAGTAAAACCTGAAAATCAGGAATTTTTCGCCACCAGCCAAAAGTCTAACAGTCTAATGTGTACATTCAATAAACATACAGTGTGAGGTACATTCAACTAATGTTTCCTAACCAGGCTCTGACATTACCTACATGTAGCAGAGTAGTTGTCATTTGTCAAAACCATCTTCATTTGCCTCCAGTTGCCTCCATTCCGGAATTTAGAACATTCTGTTTACAGACTTTGAAAGGGTCCATATATTGAAACAAATCACTTCTGGCTCATTTGACCACATGCTGTGCTTGACTTGTTGTGGACTACTAAGTTCTTTACTGTCACCTTGTGGCTGGAATTAGTATCTTTGTGCCATCTGTGACTTGAACTCCTGGTCAAAGCCTGCAAAACATAGCCTCTTTAAAAAAAGCTACAAAGGGCCTGTGTCACTGCTCCTGTCTACTTCCAGAGAGAGAGAGAGAGAGAGAGAGAGAGAGAGCCCAAGCAAGCAAGCCCTTGAGAGGCAGGCACACTAACCACTCTGCCACTGGGCAACCCAGAGTGGTCATTGCATTTGTAAAGGTACAGTATTTTGAGCTTTAAATGTCAAGTAACACATTCTCTTTATTTTTTTCTCTGAATTCCAAAATATTACTGTATGTATAGGGGAATGTGCTGGAATCCAGGCATCTATCATCAGCTTTAAGGACAGATTATACACAGTGTTTTTCTAGCAATATGTAAAAAATTAACTTCAGTTTAGCAAGGACAGAATGAGAATTCTTTTTAAATTCATTAGATCTTCAGAACATGAAGGAGGCACATACAGTACATGTGGTAATATATAAAGCTTAGATGGCACCCTGTTCTCCTCCGTTCTCCCTGGCATTTCCTATCCTCCTTCCATCCAAACATGCCTATCGGGGGATGCAATTATGGGAAGGAAACCATGTATTTATAGCCAGGCGAGGATCAACGGCAGAGCGACTGGCTGTGTGGCACGGGAGGCGGTTATATTTAACATGCTGTGATGTCAACATGTGGCTGCTACGTTTCCATGGTTTCTCCTCCGAGACAAGGAGGGAACTTCTTATCAGTGTGCCACAGAGACAGTAGTGGTGGAGAATGAGACCAGGACAGACTGATTGATAGTTAGACAGACAGAAAGGGCAAGAGTAACAAGGGGAGGATGTAGGGCTTACTGAGAATGAACTGTATGTAAGAATAAACCACAAGGGTCACAGGCCCAGCTGTGCAGTACCGTATATAAATCACAATTATTTGGCAACCTTGGTTGGTAAAAAGACAAAAATAAAAAAGGGAAGATGGAATAATGCTGTTTTCAGAGGATTTCTGAGTCCTGAATTGTCAATATTAAGAACACCCATTGAGGTTGGGATTCCCATTAGTAAAGTTGAACAAAACAAACCAGAACAAACCAGTATATATTGAGCTTGTGTTATTTTCCCTTGATACATCCTCTACTGTCCACAGTGCACTGCAGTGAGACATGCATCCGCAGTTACTAAATGCACTCTGTTGCTGCTGACGGCTATGTAGAATCACTATCAGTGTTTCTGTTGTTTCTGACTTAACTAGAATTAATTTATTCTGAGATTTACGTCACTCCAAGGTAAAAAATATTGACTATTGAGCCTGAACTGAACTTCCCAGCCAGATGCTTTCTAGTATGTAATGTCCAACAAACTTTCACGTCCACTTCGTTTTCACACTCAAACTGTCTTGTTTTTTAAGGATTTCAGAGGTGCTCCCCGCAGCCTGACAAAGGTTAAAGTTGGCAGTACTCTCAGTCTCCAGCTTGCTAGGAATCTCACAGCATCTAAAGTGCTAATCTCTTGCTGTGCCTCTTAAAGAGAGAAGTACATCAAGGCAATCAAAAAACACATCCACTTAACGTTTGGCTCAAAGGTTTGATTCATAAAATATGTTTTCATTGAGTGGTACTAATTTTTAAAATGCAGCATTAAAAACATCAAACCCTACCACCCCAGCCAACAGTGTAAGTAAATTAGAAAGTAAATTGTGCTGAGGACAGATTCCCCCTGGGTGATATAGTCTTAGAAATGCGGAAATACTCAAACTTGCCTCATTATGGCTGCTGTTCCTGCTTCCAGTCCTCAACACAGTAAATAGAGCACAGCAGACCGAAGTAATGAGTAGAGCTGCACATTATAGGCAATTTTAGCGTTATTGTTAATCATCATATTTAGGGATCACATGTTATGGTTTTCATCTGACAGAAATATACATTGTAGTGTACGTGGAGATGTTATTATGACCAAACTAAAACTCATATTACAGTAACTGATCATGATTTAGTCTTGATTAAGTCTTACATTTAGTTTTGTTTTGGTCTGTAGTTTGTTTTTAAGCCCTAGTTTTTCTTAAATTGAAATTGAACTTCCATCTATGGTTAATAGTATTGCAATATTTAACAGAGTAATCACGGGATGTTTTTTCTAATACAGTATTGTGCATTCCTAGCAATAAGGCAGGAACATGAGGGTTTTGTCTGGATACATTTCCTTACGTGCGCTGTGTGTGGTTTGAACTCTTTCTAGTTTATTTGGCCTACACAGTGTCAAGGATTGTGTCTCATGCCTGCACATTATGGCCTCTATAATACTACAGTGACACGTCCCCAATTCTCACCGCCAAGCCTGTGTTATCTACAATAGCACAGAGAGGGTTGTGTGGATTTAGCCGCAATGAGCAGTAAACTGAGCCAGGCAATAGCTGGGGAAAGCAAGGCCGAGAGAGCTTTAGTAAGATGCTATTTGAGAAAATAAAAGCTCAGAAATGGCGTGATTAGCTAAAGCAGCTTAAGCTAACTGGTTTCATTAGCCAGACGCTGCCGAGGATGAGTGGTGTCAGTTCTGAAGACGCTTACACCAAAGAGGCGCCACAGAGCAACACAAGCAAGCACTTTGTAAGGCAGGAAACGAGAAAGCAGACTTGTTTGTGTGGGGCTTGTAATCACAATTGCCTCCTGGACTGTGAAATATCGAAATATAAAGTTGTTTGTTTGTGGGGATTCTCAGTCAGTAAAGAGAAGAGCCTCTCTGCTTAACTTCAGGAAGCATACAGCAAAAATGTATCTGCATTTTATGGTCAAATACAGTGACAAATGTTCACTGTAAAACCTATATCAAATCTTTATGCACAAGTGGAGGATTTGCTATAGCTACCCAGAGTGGAAAAACACAAATAATCTGCAAATAAATGCTATGCTAATGTGGGGAAGCTGGCCAAAAGAAGGAGGTAGACTCAAAACATCTCAATTACCAGACTTTTATTTTCAGACTCACCATGCACATTGTGGGGAAGGTAATACATATCTACAAAACAAAACTCTTAAGCTTAACAGAATCAAAGGTAACAGAAATATAAGTACACTTGATACCAGGCTACAGACGAATTCCCTAAATGCATTTTCCAGACTGCTTTTATAGATTAGCTCAATAAGTTAGGATCAGTACATTTCTTTCTACAGGTCAGTAATGTTATGTAATGTTTATATAATGTAATGTTTATTTTGAACAGTAAAAGCACTTAATTACAATCACAAGAAAACATAATACTAATTAATGCACTTATAATAGATGTATAATGTACATATAAATGTACATTATGTGTAAGTTACATTTTTTACTTTATAGTTATTTCTGTTCCATTTACTGTGTCTTAACTAAAGTAGTAAACAAACAAAACCATAAATGAAAATACAATAGTTGCAACAAGAACCAGATTCCTCCTCCACATGGTTTAGTCCAAGACTTCACCTGAGGTTTTAAAAAGGGCTCCAAACAGACACACCTCCTCTTTGTCTGAACTATGTGTGGTGCAGGTAAGTGTGGATGTTTGTGGTTGATTGAAGATAAATTATAACATTAAATAAAGCATTTTAACCAAATAAACACATTAAACTAAATGTGTGTGGTCATTTAAGTAAAACTGTAAACTATACTTAAGAACATTTAGTCATGTCAAGCTGTAAACTCTGTATTGAACTATTTTGTCCAATTATATTAAATTATATATTATATTAAACAAACAAAGTGAAAAATTAAATAATGGGACAACCTGACTACTACCCACTTTGTCACAGTCAGACTGTTAGACTAGAAACTCTAGCTAATAAAACATTTGCGTCTACATTATGTTCTGACTTCATAAGGGCAGGAACAATCATGATAGTTCAGGTTTGACAAATGATAAGGTCTTGCAAAATGTGAGGTGACAGTGGTCCATAGAAAACCTCACAGTTGACGATGGTGAGAGTGATTTTCCCTCCACTCTCCTGTCGCAGCCCACTCCAGTTCTATCTATAATCCACCGCTCTGCACTGTTGACATGACTCTCACATACTATTACATCACAGTGGGAGCCCCTCAGACGGAGGAGTGGGGGTGAAGCTGGCAAACACAACCACAGAGCCAAAGGAAGAGCTTCACAAGAGGAATACCCACCATACCACATTTTCAAACAAGCAGGGTGAGTGAAGTGTTTTGCCAAATGACACAACATCTAAATTGACAATGTGGGAACCAAACTGCCAACCTACTGGGTAGTTGGCAACCACCTCTACGCCAAGTCACTGCCACCCTACCGCATTTGTTGTGAGAATTACATGCATTGAATCATGGGTAAAACTGTAACAATAAAACCAAAACTGGATGTTGGATAGCAGCCATGTTAAGTGATTCATGTCTATTTTGCACAGTCCTCAAAATGCAAAACTCCTCTTAAAATAGTTCCTTCTCATTATGTATGCATGTGCAGCTTTTTCTCTCTGTATGAGACAAAGGCCACACATCAAAAGCATTTTATTACAATGAGTCCCATGTGTTACAGGCTTTTATAGCAGAGCTTTACCCCATCAAAGTGAAGATCTGCTATGTAGATGGTGAATCTTTAAATCAAATGCAATCCTCAGTGGAGAAATGGAAGTAAGCGTGTGTGAATGAAAACGGTTTGAGTGACAGGAGCTGGAGGAGCTAGTTTGGGGATGTTTATGAATTAGACAATTATGGATTCACAGGGATGATTCGGTGACCTTTGGAGCCAGACAAACATAAGATAAGTTAACCAACAAGTGCATAGCCTCAGCAAAGAAGATGAGTGAGAATACTGCACAAAATGTACAGAGTAAATGGGAAAATGGATTTATAACAACTAACTAACTAACTAACTAACTAACTAACTAACTAACTAACTAACTAACTAACTAACTAACTAACTAACTAACTAACTAACTAATACATTAATTTACATATTGAATTTATTTTAGATTGTCTGTATGTATTTCAATAATATCTGAAGCAATGCATTATTCAGTTGTACAGTTGAACCGGGTAATGTAATTATTTTTTTTTCCTTTTCATAATTCTGATATCTATTTTGATTTTACAATTCCAGATAAACTGAGAACAGAATTGTGCTAGCGTTGTGGCCACCAGTAAACCAGTAATAAATGTGTGTATCACTAGGTAAGCTTAGTCTGTTTTTATAAAGCTCCCTTGAACCCATGAGTAACACACTCGTTACATTATATAAGAATCCAACAAGCTGCATTACTCACAAAACCACTAAAACAACTGCCACTGTCTGGTATAAGGACTGGGAAGTGAGACAACAATTTAGCAGTTTAGCAAAACGCCGCACTGGGTTTAACGAGTTACGTAAGGATGCTGTTAAAGTCACAGGATAATTGAGCTGATGAGAATGACATTTAGAGCCCACAGACACAGTGGGTGTGGTGCGAGAGGCAGGGCTAATATTATTAATTACCCAGTGTTACACTCAAGCAGAAGCAAGATAGGCCATGAGCTAATGTATGAACTGGAAACCGCAAACAAACTAAATAAAATAAATGAAAAATCTGATTTTATCTATGCAAGGGTTTTATAATTTTAATGGTGAGTTTTATATGGTCAGCAAATGGAGTGCAGCTGAGTCTAGTATACAGATAAGTGGCAATTTGACACACACAGCAATTAAGGGTGAGATGTCTGCAGAGGTTATTTATTGTGTGCCTTTAGAGACAGTTTGTAAGTAATGATGTAAAAGGATCAGACTCAATGTTTAATGTGTTGCCTTTGTTTCCCAGCTCACTGCTTCACTGTATTATTAAGGACTAAAGCTGATCCACCATTTTAAGTGAATCTACATAATCCTGTATTTATGCAGCATTACCTGAACAGCACCACTGTAGCTGGGTCTTACTTAACGAACCATGAAGGATGGTTCACTTTTATGCTTTTTAGACCTCTAAAGGGACTCCTATGGATTAAATGAATTATAGCCATGCAAGCTGACAATTAGTGACATGAAGCGGAAACACATGCTCTACAGGGGAGACAGTGAGCCAGGTGTCCCATCTTTACACAGTAATGTCAAACGCTGTTTTCACAGCCATAAAAATGAATTCTAAACACATGAATGATTGGACTAATAATTCATGCTCTCTCTGAATCAAGTGGCACTGTTCAATGTGAAACCGTTATGTCATTGTTATTTACTTCAAGGTCCAGGTATAGTGAGAAAAAAAGATGAAGTTGATGAGTGTTAGAGCTTATTCACTAATACGGCATCTCATCAAATAAATCTTGGATAGGGCAAGTAATATACATAAAGAAATATACAAAGAAAACTGTATGATCTCTCACTTGCACATCATGTATTCATTTATTGTATGCAGCAGGCTCTGTGCATGACATTCTACACAGCTTGGGAAAATGAATAAGCTTGTTTACATAACCTCCACACATCTGCACACACACACTTAGAGGCATACATTTATTTACCCGCAAGCTCTCAAATTGATTTATCCATTTGATGATGCCTGTTGAAGTGTAAACTGGAATTCTGTAGCCCCTTGGCAACATGCACACGCACGACACACACATACACATCAAGTCACACATGAGTGAAAATGTATTTGATGGCATTGCTTCAAACTGTCTTCGCAAACAAGAACTAAACTAGAAAGACCTCTGCCAAGGCAGCTCATTTCCCCGATACACTCTTACAGTAAAACAAACAGTTCTAAATAGAACACCTCTCCAGAGAAAAAATGTCAAAACAGTGACTTGGAAAATTATTCACATCGTCTTAATACAAAGAGAAAACCATAGAAACAACACTAATATAACAATGTCATCTGGCACAGCACATTGTCTCCAAAAATGTTCTACACTAGCACTGTTTTGCAAATGACTGGTGCTCATCCCTCTGGTTACTTTGCAATTTCTGTGAGGATGATGGGGGAAGGGACTTTGTAGTGACTGTGTACTGATTTAGCGTTTGTGGGCCCTATGGGGGCCCCTGTTGGCCGTGTGTTGTATTGCATGCAGATGGAATTCTTTGAAAAAAAAATCCAGATGGTTATCTGGATCATTCCCAAAATCAAATCAATTATTCCTTGTGTCATTCCTAACCATCCAAATCCATTCCGTTTTTGTGTAGTTGCTAACAGACAAACACCTTGGCGACGGTAGTAAACTGCACTGTAACTATAGCAACATTTGGTCTACAATTCTATGAAGCCTGTCTGTGTTCTTTTGAACTTGACAATTATTGACATAGAAAACACCATTTAAGCCTTTTTACATTTTCTTCTGCTGCTTTATCACACAGTCACACAGACAATAATTGATTTTCTCCGTGAAGGAATATTGTGATGTGATTGTAATGAACTCTTAAAACCCACCCACAAATGTACGTTAACATGGAGTACATACATATTCACACAAACAGAATCCATGAATTCATTGAGATACGCAGCTCACTGAAAACAGATGTTAAATTCTGCCTTTTTCTACATTCTATGAAAAAATGTAAATAAAATATTATAACAAAAATATAATAACAATAATAATAGTAAATATAATATAATATAATAGTAAATAGTAACAAATAATAATAGTTAATAATAATATTTAATAATAGTTTTCATGCAGCTCTTCCATGATAGTTTTCATTCTGTTGGAAGAGCTGCCAAAACAAGTGAACTTCCCCACTGTAGGATCAATAATGTTCATCTTTATTCCCTGGTATCACAGTATATGGAAATTCCTTCCACAAGACGAAAAACAAGCACTATCTTTCCCGGCCCCACAGAAAATCAATGTTCCTTCTTTTAAATAAAAAAAAGAATCAGTTGTCACTGCACAGTATTACTTTTTATTATTTCCAACTGAACTAGAAGTAAATAAACTCCAGGATACATCTGAGTGCTTTTGTTTGTTTCAAACTAACTGGTACTAATTCATTTGGTCTCAACTACTTATACTCTCACTCATAATGGTGAGGCAGGTGGGGAGACGGAGCGGGGGGCCTATGTGAGAACTGATCTCAGTCAAAACCAATAGTGCTCATCTCCATCTGAAGCTCCACAGTCTGCAGCTCTTTTCAACCAAACTGTCCAGTCTCCACCACAGGACCGACCCCGTCTGGTGCAGGCTCCTTTTAAAATGTAATCTGTTACGGATTATTGAGCACCCGCTCACGATTTGACCCAGCAATATAATCCTTTGTGTTGATCTAACATAATCTGATTTCTCTCAATTACTTTGTCTCCAAAATACATGGGATGTGACGTTAAATGAACATTGTTATCACATTCATCATACGTATACACACAATCAAAATGAGGAAATTCAAGTATATATTGCACTGATTGAATATGAATGTTAAATGTGATTTAACCTTAAACATTTTATTCAAACCGTGTTACACAGACCATTTTAATATATTCAGATTACTGTAATACCAGGGCATGTTTTGTGTTATTCATCTTACCTTGGCTCCACATGTAGATGTAGACACACACTGTTCCTCCCTGTAGTGATGTTTTTATCATGCTCCCTGCACACCAGGAGTTGTCTCGAATACTCTCCTCTATGGCTCCTATCTGACAGCTTGATGATCAGAATCTTTATCTCCCTGGGTTTGAGCTGAATCAAAGGAAGATAGAGAGCACCATTAATCTTATCGCTTACGAGACCTGTGCAAACTCAAGGATGTTTAAAAATGTTCGTACTAAATGTAATTTGGTCTCATATGTGAGGGAAGGTTACACATGTATGCCATAGGATTTTTCTAAAATAAAAAACATATCTGAATCATGTAGCTAAAGAATGTGTTGCTTCCTCGACCTTACTGTCCGCAGTGACAGTGAGAAGGAACTTTTCATATTCATCTGATGGCCATGTAACATAGTGTTCACTGGCAATGCACAAATGTATTAAATTCACATAATGTGACCCAATAATGATTTTTATGTTAAATTGACTTAATGAGTGAATAAAGCTTTGCATAATTTAGAACTGTAGATAGACCGAGGAATAAAGCTGTCACTTGGCTAGAGTATTTTCTGTCATTTGCCCGAGGGTGAGAAAAATCATTACAGTTTTGCAGAAAATACTAATTGCTGTGAAATCTATAATGAACCTCTCTATGTCCACATGCCTAACACACACATTGCATGATATAACCACATTGTACTTCATTTTATGACATTAAATTTCAGAAGCATTTCACATATTTTTCATCTTTCAAAAATGTATTTTCTGTAGGAAAATATCAGCAGTCATTATGTGGTTTAACCCTGATGGATACTAAGGTGTCATCTACTGTAAGATTCATACATGACTGATAGCATCGCCATTGCATCGATGAGAAGACCACGTCTGCATTGTATTGATATAAGCCACAAAGCAGTATCAGAGCAAATAGAAGTCTATAATAGGGCCCTTGTAATGCAATATGGGAGGCATGTCTCTCATTTGTCATGGTAACCAGACTTAGATGAGTTAAATATAGAGGCTTCCGGTTTTAGAGAGGAGGGTTTTAAAAGCTATTCTTAGCATTTAGAGATGGTTTATGGACAGCAGCATGCACACAGCCCTCTTCATCACAACTCATGATGACACCCAGTGAATCAAATATACACTGCAGGACTTTTCTGAATAATAAAATATTACACTACATCAATCTATCAAGACATTCTGAACAGGCGCTCTCTAATTACTGATAACAAATATAATTTGCATGTCACTCATGCATTGGAGGCATCTGAGAATTATAATTACACTATCACATGTCACATCAGTTTGATTTAGACTTGCATTAGTCTTTGCAATTTATAACAAGGTTGAAAAGGATGCTTTACAAAAGCTTTTTGACAATCACTTCTTTCAGACAATGTGCCTAAATTGTGTTGAAATTTTGGAGCAAAGCATTCAAGTCACTTATGCACACCAATCTTTCTATCTCAAAAAGCAACATTTTCTCCATGGTAGATTTAGTGGCCTAAATCACTACACCAGTCTGATATTTGATGAAATGTAATCCTTATGTCTGCAAACCCAGTCTTTGTCTTCTGCTTTTGGCTACAAATCTTCAAATGGGTGCCAGATTGCCTGCTCAATATGAGTCAATGATTTGACATAAATGTTTTATTATCCACTATATACTGAATAAGATACCAGCAATGGAAAAACATGATATAAACTAGGTCCATGCTGTCTAGCCGTCAGCAAGGTGTATATCAGCGAAATCGCCCCATACGTCTGCCCCAAATGTTAGGGCACCAAAGGCCACCTTAATCTGAACTTTTTGGACCTTTGCATGATTTCTAAGCATTTTTATATGGTTAATGAGCAATTAAGGGGCAACACCCCTAACTATGACCAATACATGAAGGGTCTGTTTGACTTTGTTGAGTTGTCTGGATGTTTGAGAAGAATGTTTTTGCCCACATTCATACATTTTCAGGTTTGAACCTAATAGTATGTGCAAGTTAGAGGCTGTCAAATATACCTCACTTCCCAATTTCAATCCAAAATGGCCGACATCCATTACTGTACAGTGTTGTGCAGTTTGTGTCTCTGTCATCAGTTTTTCTACTGCATTTCTTACCATCTATGTATATTTTTGTATGGTATATGTATTTTATTGTACACAGCTACAAATGTGAATATTGGTAAAATGTATTACTACCTCTGATTTATAATAAGCATCAGCCGGTGAAAGGACTTTTATTTCATCACAACATGCAGAGTCCATCAGATGCATTTGTGTACCTTGCCTGCAAATTATTTTTTGACTGTGCCAGTAATTTTTTCCCTGTCTCAAGAACTATATTACCTCATTTTCTGAAGACACCTATGTTGGACACCTATACACTACAGACACACTGAAGCACTCACCTTTTGTTTATGGCCTACTTCCTGTTTGTTGTAGGGTGGGGCCATAATAATATTTTATGTTGGGTACACTGTGGAGAATCACTGTACCAAGTTTCATTGCTCTCTGCCAAAGTAAGTGTGTCCAGAGTCCCATAG